>JAGXJF010000661.1:0-117135 GCA_019208055.1 Stipa capillata
GTTATGCCTGGCCTTAGTTGTTTTCTACTTCCTCCCATATATGTGTATGCGTACATCCGATCATTTTCTAATAAGAACAGATAAACTACCTGGCTGCCTTATGAGCTGGTTGAGAATAGGTTTGGCTCCTCTCTTTGCTTTGGTTGATCCTTCTCCTCTCACTCCTCAACTGGGGTTCTTGTTGATCCTCCTGTGAAATGGTGGTCTGCTAAGGGTGGGCTCGGTGGCTACTGATGTGGTATTGCTAGTCACTTGCTTTAGCACTACCTCTACCAAGTTTTTCAGAGTTCCCTTTTGATAATTATCACCGGCCACCTCATGCCATTGTTGCTACGTGGCTAACTTACTTGATTTCTGGTTGCCTTATCCAGTAAGAAAATTGACCCTGGTCAATTTTCATGACCATTGGGATAGCCCCTTCGGTGGACAATTCTAGTCCCTTTTGTTGCCTTACTCGGTTGGATATTTACGGCTTGCCTTACAAGCTAAGCCAAGGGATATTTTTGATATTGATCAAACTTACATGCTGGTGCCATAGCATTCGATGGATGGCTGCCGTCCTTGAGCTTTTCTATTGACTCTACTCACTCCTTACGGCTGCTGAACATATATCCCGAGATGGTTGGTGCCTAAGCTTAACATTTAGCTTTTGATTTGCAAAAGAAATTTCTTTTAAAACAAAACTTATGGAGGCAATTTAGTTGTAGGAAAAATAAAACTATTTCATATTTCTCTCACCTCTTTTCTCCATATGTAAAATATTAGATTGAGTTGTCCGATGAGGGTCTTAGCCATGTGGTCCTCGGACATTTTCAAAACTAAAATGTTTTCAAAAACTATTTTTGAAATTAGAAAAGTATTTAGGTCGTCGGCACTCTTTTGCCCCCGCGGCTAACCCCGCGGATGTCGGCGGAACTGTGCCGATAAGACCACACATATTTCAAAATCATTTTTCGAAAACCTTGCCTCCTACAGCAACGGCGTGATTCCAACGGTCTCGAGTGCCCCTACTCGATGACCTCGGATGATCGCCAACATTTTCGAAGGGTTTCCCCCTTCGGCTCTCGGTGTTCCACGATGACTCAAGATTTGAATACTTCGAAGACTCGGAGATTAGGGTTTAGATGATGTATAAATAGAATTGGCAAGATGTAAATTTTTCCTTCTTCTTTATTTATTCATTTGTAACCATACTGTATCATGACATTGTATTATTCCTTTAATTAATAAAGTTCAATTTCAATTGTATTTACCATGCACGAATACCATATGCCATGCGATGATGCGGATGACATGCGAATGCACAACAAACTCCCCCCTCACTCTCTAATTCCCGATGTTACTCGGTAGAATTAGGTCAACTCCGTAGAGCGAGTTGATCGACTTCTACCTCACGCCTCTCTCCACTATTCTAGAAACTAGGGTTCTCACATCCTACCCCCCTTAAAAGAATTTCGTCCTCGAAATTAGAGATGAGGTACCTGAATAAGGACGGGTAGTCTCTACGCAGATCTTCTTCCTTCTCCCACGTCGCTTCTCGGACAGGGTGGTTCTTCCACTGCACCTTACAATACTTGATCGCTCGATTCCTCAACTGCTTCCATTCTTCAGCAAGAATTTTAATCGGTTTTTCAACATATGACAAGTCATCTTGCAACTCCACTTCCGAGTGCTCCACTCTATCGGCTGGTTCTTTCAAACATTTTCTGAGTTGTGAGATGTGGAACACATCGTGTACTTTTGATAAGGATGCCGGTAGTTTCAACTGATAAGCTACCTCTCCCTTCCGGTCTAAGATTTCAAACGGTCTGATATATCTGGGGCTCAACTTCCCTTTCATGCCGAATCTTTTCACACCCTTGGTAGGACTCACTTTTAGATAGACTAAGTCTCCTACCTCAAACTTCACCGGTCGTCTCTTTTTATCCGCATAACTCTTTTGACGACTCTGAGCTGTCTTCAACCGCTCTCAGATGATTACTATTGCATCATGCTTTTCTTTGATGAGATCCGGTCCGACGAGACTCTTCTCTCCGGTCTCGTACCAACATATCGGTGATCGACACTTCTGACCATATAGGGCTTCAAATGGAGCCATTTGTATACTACTCTGGTAACTGTTGTTGTATACGAACTCCGCCAACGCGAGATGTTCGTCCCATGAGCCTCCAAAATCAAATACACAGGCTCTTAACATATCCTCAAGAATCTGGTTTGTTCTTTATGTCTGTCCACCGGTCTGAGGACGATAAGCTGTACTGAAATCGAGCTGAGTACCTAAAGCTTGCTGTAGTTGCTGCCAAAATGCAAATGTGAATACCGATCCTCGGTCAGACACAATTCTTTTGGGAACTCCATGTTTGCTGACGATCTCTTGAATATAGATCTTGGCAAGTCTTTCACAAGAATAATTTTGATTGATGGCAATAAAGTGTGCTGTCTTGGTTAGTCGATCAATGATAACGCAGATAGCATCTTTATGCCTTTGAGTTCTCGGTAATCCGGTGATGAAGTCCATACCGACTTCTTCCCACTTCCAATGTGGTATCGGTAATGGCTGCATTAATCCTGCCGGATTCTGATGTTCAGCTTTAATCCTTGCGCATGTGTCGCATTCCAACACAAACTTGGCAATCTCTCGCTTCATATTATTCCACCAGAATATTCCCTTCAAATCCATGTACATCTTCGTACTTCCGGGATGTATACTATAGAGAGTTCGGTGAGCTTCTTCTAAGATCACCCTCTTGATCTCCGGAATGTTAGGTACACATAACCGGTTTTTGTACCATAGCGATCCATCTTCCGCTAGGGTAAATTCCGATGATTGCTTTGCTTTGATTCTCTTTGCCTCTTGCACAATGAACTTATCTTCCAGTTGATGCTTCTTGATCTCATCTTGAAGATTCGGTTGGATTACTAAAGCTGCAACACTAGCTTCACCTTTATTGATTACAACTTCGATCCTATCTTTATCCAAGTCTTGAAGAATACGCTTGGATATATCTTCGACCTTCTCTAGTTGAATTTCTGATTTCCGGCTCAATGCATCTGCTACAACATTGGGTTTTCCTAGCGTATACTTGATTTCCAAGTCATAATCCTTGATTAATTCAAGCCATCTTCGTTGTCTCATGTTCAATTCCTTTTGTGTGAAGAAATACTACAAGCTTTTATGATCTGAGTATAACTCACACTTAGATCCATAGAGGTAATGTCGCCACTGTTTCAGTGCGAATACTACCGCTGCCAACTCTAAATCATGTGTTGGGTAGTTGACTTCATGTGGTCTGAGATGTCTTGAAGCATAAGCAATGACCTTCCGGTCTTGCATTAGCACACATCCAAATCCTGACTTGGATGTGTCGTAGTAAACACTGAAGTTCTTACCACTTTCTGGTAAAGCTAACACTGGAGCGGTGGTAAGTTTCTGCTTCAGCTCCTGAAAACTGTTCTCACAAGCTTCAGTCCACTGAAATTTCGTATCTTTCCTCAACCACTTGGTCATAGGTCCAGAAATTCTGGAGAATCCCTTGATGAATCTCCTGTAATATCCTGCTAATCCCAGAAAACTTCTGACTTCTGTGACAGATGTTGGGGATTTCCATTCTACAAATGCCTCAATCTTCTTTGGATCTACTGCAACTCCTTATTTTGTGATGACATGGCCTAGAAAAGAAACTTGATCTAGCCAAAATTCACACTTGCTAAACTTAGCATACAACTGATGCTCTCTCAAAGTCTGCAAAACTATCCGAAGATGTTCTTCATGATCCTTTTCATTCTGAGAATAGATGAGAATATCATCGATAAACACGATCATGAATTTATCGAGATATTTCATGAATATCTTGTTCATCAGATTCATGAACACTGCAGGTGCATTTGTCAATCCGAATGGTACCACGAGATATTCGTGATGCCCATATCGAGAGATAAATCCGGTCTTCGAAATATCTTCTGGCTTAATCTTGATCTTATGGTATCCTGACCACAGATCTATCTTGGAGAAAACTCCAGCACCTCTAACTTGGTCGAACAAGTCATCAATTCTTAGCAATGGGTACTTGTTCTTGATGGTGACATTGTTTAGATTTCTATAATCTACACACATCCGAATGCTACCATCCTTCTTATCAACGAAGAGAACTGGTGCTCCCCAAGGTGACGTACTTTCTCTGATGAATCCTTTCTCTGACAGCTCATCCAACTGCTTCTTCAACTCTACTAACTCTACTGGTCCCATTCTGTATGGCCTTTGAGCTATTGGTGAGGTGCCTAGTACCAGATCAATGGTAAACTCCACTTCCCTATCTGGTGGTATACCTGGCAACTCATCTGGAAATACATCAGGAAACTCCCCGATAACTGGTATTTGCTCAATACTCTTCTCTTCCAAGGAGTTTAGCCAAAATCCTGGGTTAGTTCCTTGGTTCCTCTGACCTTGGAATACAACTCTTCCACCTACCCGGTGGTTAAGAGCTACGGTCTTGCCAACACAGTCAATTTGGGCTTCATGACGTGCTAACCAATCCATTCCTAGTATGACATCTAGGCCTTGGAGTGGTATGATCAATAGATGAGCAAAGAATGCATAGCCACTAATCTCTATGACTAGCCATTCTATTTTCTTATCAACCCTCATGGGTCCTCCAGGTGACTGCACCTGTAGATGTTTCTCTAAAGGACTCGCTTCCCATGGTATCCCTTTCATGAATTCCTCAGAGATGAATGAATGCGTTGCTCCAGAATCAAACAGTACGATACCGATACGAGATGAGATAGGTAGCGTACCAATCACCACATCGCTGGCTGTTCCAACTTCTTCAGCTGTCACATGATTCACCCTTCCGTGAACCTTGCCCTTGCCACGAACTTAGGTAGCCTTTCCTCCCTGAGCTGCGGTTCCTGAAGCTGGCACTGCAGGTCTTGGCGCTTGAGGTCGTGGCTGTTGAGCTTGTGGATTTGGGCAATCCTTGATCTTGTGTCCAAGTTGACCACACCTAAAACACTTCTCCCTCTTCGGACAGTGGTTAGCATAATGGTTTCCACCACATTCATAACATGTGACAGAAGTTGTCGGTGCTTGATTTGCTGCTCTAACAGGTATCCTCCCCGCTTGACTCCTCTAAACATAAACCACTCGCCTTGGCTTATTCTGCTGGTACTGCTGTCGTCTTGGCTCGAACTTCCTCTTCCTGTCTTCCTGTACCTTTCGGTAGTCACTCTCTAAAGTAATGGCTCGATCAACAAGATCTTGAAACTCTATTGCACGGACAAGCCTTAACTGCATTAACAGGAATGGATGGAGTCCTTCCATGAACTTTTGCTACCTCTTGGTATCTGTATTCACGTCATCCGGTGCATAGCGTGATAGTCGATTGAATTCATGAACATACTTGGTAACTGGCATGTTACCTTGCTCTAGATTCATGAATTCCTTTCTCTTCAAGGCCACTATGCTGGATGGCACATGAGCTTCACGAAACTTTGCTTTGAAAACAGCCCAAGTAATCACCCTTCCGGCTGGTTGAACTGTCTTGAGATTGACCCACCATGCTGCTGCGGGTCCAGTAAGTTGATGTGTTGCATATCAAACCTTTTTCTTCGTCACTGCATCCGACAGTTTCCAGCTTCCTCTCAGTGTCCAACAACCAATCCTCCGCATCCATTGGTTCAGCTGATGTTGCGAAGATCATCGGTTTGGTCTGCTGAAATTCTCCCAGACTCACACCTCCTCCAGCTGGAACTTGAGTATCACGAGCTCTTCCTTCCATCCTGTTCAGCATCTCAGCGAAGAATTTATTCTGGTTCTCCTGAGCTCTACGTCTTTCTCGCCTTTCTTCCTCTCTAGCCTTCCGATCTTCTTCCATCTGGTGCATGTATTGCATGAAAGCTTCTTCGGTGCTGTACCTCGGTGGTGATGGAGGTGTACCATTGCCTCCGCTTCCACTCGCCGCGTCGGCTTTTGCCTTCTGCTCAGCTTCCATTCTGGCTTTCTCTTCCGCTTCCTTCTAAGCTTGCTCATCCACCAACCTAAGGGTTTCCTCACTTGGACTCGCCATTCACCTATATTGTGATATGAAGCAAAGCTCAATTATATAATCTTCAACGACATATATTAAGCTTTTATCTTCATAACACCACTAAGCACTCATGCAAAGATCCGAAGAAAATCCATAACTCCAAATAAGCACGATTAATCAAATTGTGTGCCTTAAGACCTATGTGCTTATTCACTACAGTGTCCAGAATAAAAGCAAAAACAAATATTTAATTTTGATACTTAGGGTTCTAACCTTAGAATCTACTCCTTACCGTTAAACCCTTACGTTCTTAATTTCAAAGTTTCTTATAAGCTCATGAGGTAAGTGATAAGGTAATAGATTACTATCTTCTTGTTGAAGAATTTAAATTTAACCCATAACTTTAGGTAATTCTATAGATAGTCATAGAAAAGTAGTTGAAAAATAATACATTTATCATTTATTAAAAGAAACTATAGATGCGAATAGTCCTTATAGAGGTTCCAACTTCATTCCTAGGGTTCACAGGTCTCCTAACTAGACTTTTATGCCTAGAGGTCTCAACAATTGCTCTGATACCACCTGCGGCGATACGCACAGACGAAGTGACTTCTCGACTATACATATCACTCAGAATAGCACGACAGAAGCATTGCAGTGGTCCATATATTACAAACTTAAAGTACAAACTCGAAGAACAACATAAAGTATTACAACTGTTTTCCAAAAGTACGGGAAATTTAAAACCGTTATCGTTTGGCTACAGCAAAAGACTTTTCTACAACTCTCATTGACCCGACCTATTATATCTACTCAGCTGTGTTGTCGTCGCGGTAGTCGTAGTAGTAGTCCACGCCTTCTTCTTCTTTCGTCGGTGTCGGTTCTTTAGCTTCTTCTTCGTCGACCTCGACATAGACGATCTCCTGCTCTGCCGTCGGCTCACAGTCTAATCAAAGGAATTAAGATAGAGGGATGAGTACAGAAGGTACTCAACAAGTCCAGGAATAACAAAGATGTGGCTAGCCCGGCGACCAATACCACTTGTTCAGATAAGATGTGGCTAGCCCGGCGACTAATACCACTTGAATAAATTGTGGGCAGCCCTATGGCCAAACCACATCAACACTGTGGGCAGCCCTATGGCCAAATCACCTTCCCGGTAGCCGATCCCACTACGGAGGTCTTGCGTTCCCAGGGGAGTATGAACCTAGGGCAAAGGTACTTTGGCTCAGCCCCGCCCATACAGGGTATGTGGTATTCTTAAGATAACCTGATTATGATGACTTTCTATCGAGGTTTAAGACTTCCTATTCGGCATTTATCTACAGATATACATGCCTCAGTCTACTTCTAGCTTAATTTCCAGTCTGTTACAACCGAATCTAAGAACTAAGTTTGAGGGATGTCATTAATTCAGATAAAGACATATACTTAGCTTAATTGCTTTCTGTGTTTATATGCACCTACATCCATACTGATTACCGAACTGAAAACCACTTGCTACCCTTTTTGATCCATAGCTTACTATTTGATGGTGCTTGCGTTTGAGATGAACTGCATAGCTTCATAAGTACGCAGAGATTGATAAGGTGTAATACTAATATGCCTTATCTATTATTTTTTTATCTAACTTTTGACTAATTACTGATGAGAACAGATGTGCATCTTGTATTGGTACTTTAAATTTGATAAGAACAAATGTTATGCCTGGCCTTAGTTGTTTTCTGCTTCCTCCCATATATGTGTATGCGTACATCCGATCATTTTCTGATAAGAACAGATAAACTACCTTGCTGCCTTATGAGCTGGTTGAGAATAGGTTTGGCTCCTCTCTTTGCTTTGGTTGATCCTTCTCCTCTCACTCCTCAACTGGGGTTCTTGTTGATCCTCCTGTGAAATGGTGGTCTGCTAAGGGTGGGCTCGGTGGCTACTGATGTGGTATTGCTAGTCACTTGCTTTAGCACTACCTCTACCAAGTTTTTCAGAGTTCCCTTTTGATAATTATCACCGGCCACCTCATGCCATTGTTGCTACGTGGCTAACTTACTTGATTTCTGGTTGCCTTATCCAGTAAGAAAATTGACCCTGGTCAATTTTCATGACCATGGGATAGCCCCTTTGGTGGACAATTCTAGTCCCTTTTGCTGCCTTACTCGGTTGGATATTTACGGCTTGCCTTACAAGCTAAGCCAAGGATATTTTTGATATTGATCAAACTTACATGCTGGTGCCATAGCATTCGATGGATGGCTGCCGTCCTTGAGCTTTTCTATTGACTCTACTCACTCCTTACGGCTGCTGAACATATATCCCGAGATGGTTGGTGCCTAAGCTTAACATTAGCTTTTGATTTGCAAAAGAAATTTCTTTTAAAACAAAACTTATGGAGGCAATTTAGTTGTAGGAAAAATAAAACTATTTCATATTTCTCTCACCTCTTTTCTCCATATGTAAAATATTAGATTGAGTTGTCCGATGAGGGTCTTAGCCATGTGGTTCTCGGACATTTTCAAAACTAAAACGTTTTCAAAACTATTTTTGAAATTAGAAAAGTATTTAGGTCGTCGGCACTCTTTGCCCCCGCGGCTAACCCCGCGGATGTGGCGGAACTGTGCCGATAAGACCACACATATTTCAAAATCATTTTTCGAAAAGCTTGCCTCCTACGGCAACGGCGTGATTCCAACGGTCTCGAGTGCCCCTACTTGATGACCTCGGATGATCGCCAACATTTCCGAAGGGTTTCCCCCTTCGGCTCTCGGTGTTCCACGACGACTCAAGATTGAATACTTCAAAGACTCGGAGATTAGGGTTTAGATGATGTATAAATAGAATTGGCAAGATGTAAATTTTTCCTTCTTCTTTATTTATTCATTTGTAACCATACTGTATCATGGCATTGTATTATTCCTTTAATTAATAAGTTCAATTTCAATTGTATTTACCATGCACGAATACCATATGCCATGAGATGATGCGGATGACATGTGAATGCACAACAAACTCCCCCCTCACTCTCTAATTCCCGATGTTACTCGGTAGAATTAGGTCAACTCAATAGAGCGAGTTGATCGACTTCTACCTCACGCCTCTCTCCACTATTCTAGAAACTAGGGTTCTCACAATCTATTACTAATTCCACTTGTAAGTCTTGCGGAGTACAATTTTTGCAGTCACTTTGCAGTCGTTGATAATTTTTGTGCAGAGAAAATCATCCCCTCAACGGATGGTTTCTATGTAGAGATCGACGCCCACAACGACTAGTCGCTGGGAATCCAAGGCCGTGGTCCTGCCTAGGGTTCGGTAGCTGTCAGGACCCAAAATCCATAACAGAGAATCTTAAGTGAAATCACCCGCCAAGTCGAAACGTCAACCCCGACCTCAACCCTTAGGTATCAATTCAAGAGGAGTGGAGTGATATGGCTTCGAATAGCCTGAGACGTCAACCCCGAACTTGCTTCGGCAAACTAACGCACAGATTAAGTAGGATGATATGGTCTCCTCACTCTTTTCTCGCTGAGCCGGAACATCAATCCCAAACTCGTCACAGCAAATGAATGCTCGGCTGGAGTAGGATGATATAGTTCCCTAACTCGCAGTGGAAGAGTCACTTCACAGGTGTCATGAGGCAGTGTGAGAACAAACAAGTATCACAACAACAACTCTACGACTGAAACTGCAATAATACTAGTTGTTCTTTAAAACTTAACAACATAATTCACAAAGAGTTGATTACACAGCGGAAGATTAAACATGGCTAAGAAGCCAAAAAGGTAGGGCCAAAAGATGGCAACAGAACAAACCAAGCTGCCGAACCCTATGCCGGACCACTGCCTGGGATTCCCAGCGACTAGTCGTCATTGGCGTCGATCTCTATATAGAAACCATCCGTTGAGGGGATGATTTCCTCTGCACAATTAATTATCAAAATGTCACGGACCCGGAATAGCATATGGTTAGGGGAACGCGAAGTCGCCAAGGACCGAAGGACTCGTCCGCCCGGTGGCACGGTACCTGCGCCGTACGCACCAAGGTAGAACGATCCGACACCCGCCACGTGCGAGCCGGCCGGAAGCGACCAAGTTTCCCAAAACCACATACGATTCCGTAATCCGGTGAAGAGTCAGAGTCGTTCCCGAATCCTACCACGACAAACAAGGTCGGAGGAGCCCGGCAGTTCTACCCACACCCTAACCTAGCCCGGAAGCTAGTGGGTCACTCGAAAGCCCGGTAGAACGCCCACACCCTGCCTGGCCGGCACTGCATCTCAGCCAGCGGGTCACTCAACCAACACCTGCTCGACTAGTAGAAAATGGTACGGCCTCGGTCCTTCACGGCATACCCATACACTTCATATCATTCACGCATTGTGCAGGGGCAGCCTGGAATAACAACTCGGATATCGTCACAAAGCCCTACAATACGATATTACTAATAACAGTCCACGATGGGACAACATATTACATCAGTCGGTATATCCGAACACATATCCGAGTACGGAGAAGTTTAACAACAGCGGAAGCAAAGGAGTAAGACCCACAGCGGCAACACGTCCGCTGACCCAAAAGCTACACCTATCCCACAGATCGAACACTACCGAGGAAAACCCAAGTTCAAGCATCGTCAAAGTAATCTTCGACCACCGGCTCACCTGCAAGCTCTAGATTAACCTAGGTGAGTACGAAGTACTCGCAAGACTTAATCGTGCTTGATTAGATGTCCTACACATGCTAGTTTAGAAACAAGTAAACATGATGCTTCTCAGAGTGACAATATGTAAAGTAACAACATAGCAGCATCAGGGTAAATAGAGACAAGTAAAACAACAGCTAAATCAGACAATAACAGGACATGAACAAATCATCACAAATCCGATTCCTCAAGTTCAATCAAAAGGGGCAGCCCCATACATCCAATACAATCCGATCCATTTAACGATTCAATCCAAGGGGCAGCCCTGTATCCAATTCCGAATTGATCCAACCACGACCCATTATCAAACCCCAAAGTAATCCATTTAAGACATGATATCAAATCCGAATTGATCCACCAATCTCATTATGATTTAATCTCTCGGACCGCTACCGACGGACTCAACCCCTGCCGATATAATGAGTGCATAACCGCAAGGAGGTAGCGAACCTCCAAGGGGCGTGGAGGCTTGTCCCACTATACCTCAGTGTTGGCTCTCGATAGCGCTCCCGTGTGATAAGGATTGTGACACGCTGAAGATAAGGTTGCTGCGGTGACAAAACTCTACTTACACCTGGGTCACCTTCCCGCCGCAATTAGCAACAACCGTACCCATTGTGCACGCCCTCGGCTCTCACAACTCACTTAAAGGTTTGGTTGAAGAGCCACAGATGTTCTCAACGTGAGACCCATCCTGCTTGTATTAGTGTGCTTAACATCTCCTAATGACATCTAACTGATCATACTCATACGACACACAACGGAGACAGACACATACAAGCACACATAAGAGAGGGCATACACAAGAGTACGGAAAATAAAATGCAACAAGCTCTGCTTGCCTTGATCTGGTTGTTCCTGGTCTTGCGGGGAGCTGTAAGCCTGGTGGTCACCTTCGTCTTCGGGCTCTGTTGCAATTAACGCGAAGACCGGAAAAGAAACGATAAAAGAATCCATAAGGTCCAGCATGTATGCATGATACTTACGCAGGATGTGCATGCCATGAAGATGCTAGGATGACTAGGGTTCCGTTACGACAAGGAATATACAACTAGAGCAGTTGATGTTATCCTAATGCCTGGCGCATGCATGTATGTAATGTTAACCTTTATGTTGAGTTAGGGTTGGTATTTACCACTAGAACACAAGGTGCTAAGTTATCTTGTCGAAGCTACGGGGAACACTAATATGCATGCATGACAGGTTAAGGGGTCTCGATGAATTAGGGTTAATAGTATTGATGACAAGGCATGGCAATGTGCTGGTTAGGTTAGTATAAACACCTGTAGTACAAGTCATGGGTTCAATGCAATTATGGTTATAATTGTCGAGTTAGGGTTTACGTGGTACGACGATAAAAGGCTAATCAACTCGAAGTCTATCGTGCATGTAGCCTTACTGGAGTTTCAGTGGTCCCATGTCGTAGGATATCTCGCGAGGATTCTAGAAATGTAAAGATCGTCGAAATCGGAGCTAGGGTGAAGATTCTAGGGTTAATGGACTCTCGGACGTAGCAAACTTCCACCCTAAATATCACCCTGTGCATGTAACCAAAATAAATTTTTGATGCATCCAAGTTGTAGAGAATTTCACCAGCTTTCCAACCATATAAAATTTGTTCAATTTGGATTTACGGTTTAAAAGATATGAGCATTTGAAATTTGGGATAAAATCTAACCCTAACATCCTTTAACCTAATTGCTAGATCTACCCGAGACTACCCCCTTCTCTCTCTGCTGCGCACATGCCACGGCTAAATCTACCCGAGAACGCACCCCAAACCTCACCCTCATAAACCGTACCGACAGACCAGTGGGCCCCCGGGGTCAGTGGCTCGGGAGCTTGAGGCCAATCAGACAGCGCCACGCGCCCCTCTCTCTCTTTCCCTCTCCATCTCTCTCTTTCTTCACTCGGGGCTGGCCGGAGAAAGCACCTCGGGCGGCGGAGGGCTCGCCGGAGCATCACCGGAGGTGGCTCCAGGCCCGGTCGGGCTCGGGGAAGGTGGCAGAGGGTCGAGAAGCTCACCCCGGATCCGATTTGGTGCTCGGGAAGGACTGAGGAACACCGAGGAGGGCTGGCGACGGCGAGCGGCGGCGGCAAGCTTCGGTCGTCGGTGCAGGAGGGTGCTCCAGGCGTGGATCTGCAACGGGAAGTACACGGGGAGGTTAAGGGAGTGGAGAGAATCTTGGGGTGAAGAAAATGGGAGAGGGGGACCACTGGACTGAGGGAATGCGCTCGTCGGAGTCTGGCCGGACTTGGAGGAGGCGACGATGTAATCGATGGACCGGCACGTTTCTCGAGGAGGAAGGGCGGAGGTGGTGCAGGGAGGTGCGGGAAAGCTTGGAAGGAAGACAATGGCGCTCCGGAGAGGCTACTGGAGGTGGGGTGACTCACGGAGAAGGCACCGGAGCTCGGGGAGAAGTGGTTGGCGCGGGGAGAAGAGCACCGGGGCTAGGGTTCTGGGTGGAGGATGCGAGGAAGGGGAGAATGGGGGTTGTCGGGAGGGAGCTTTTAAGGGGCGGCGGCGACTCGGACAGGGGGCTCGGGGTGGAGCACCGCCCACCATGGTCAGCGGCCGCGGCGACGTGGAGGGAGGAACCCGACAAGCGGGCCCGGGGCGGCGGCAGTGAGAGGGGAGGGCGCCGACAGGCGGGGCCCGGTTGGCAGTGGGGGAGAGGGGAGCGCGCGCGGATTGAGCGGGCCGAGGAGATGGGCCGCCCGAGGGAAAAGGGGGTTTCGGCCCAGGGGAGGATTAGGGTTTCTATACATTCTAGTTTTATTCCCATGACATTTTATGTACCAAATCAGCTCCAATTAACTTGAAATTTTTACAGGAGGTTCATAATATTATACTTGAGCTATTGTAGGAGTTTGAATCATTTGGGACTGATTTGACCTAGGTTCCTATTCAAATTCGATTTAGGGTTTGGATTCGGATTCGAGCTAGAATTGAGCCCTAGACATGTCCACAATTTCTAGGAATTGGTCAGGGCTAGGGGTATCCCCTTTTAGGCTATTCATGGAGTCTTAGAACATATCTTCTACTAGAGTTTGCTTCATTCGTCGAAACCCTAATTCTAGTATTTTTTTAGGGTTTGGTGTTAGGGACGGGGATTCACCGGAAGGGTCGATGACTCCAACCACCCTTATCGACGATGTTGTTATTTGAGTTACTTCAAATAAATTGATTGTGTTTGCAACAATTATCCACCGAGGATGAGATATTAACATATTCTATAAAGTATATCCATATTACATCTAAGTTTAACTGAGGTGGGGGTGGTGATGATGACATGTATGCATGGATGCAAATCAGAACCCATTTATCGACTTTGGGTATTACACAAAAACTGCAAGGTGAGTACAAAAATTTACTCCGCAAGACTTATAAGGGAAATTAGTAATAGATACAACAGGTTTCAATAAGGGGATATTGTGGGCTATTTGCGGAAAGCTGATTATCCATTTGACAATACTGTTTAAGTAGGATGAAATCGACTACTAAATTGCTTGCAAAGGAGATGAGTCAAATCTCAACAGAAATCTATTACAGACCACTGAACACTTAAACCCTCGGTTCTTCCTCAACCACTAGGGAGGAAGCAATCACTAAAACCTCAACCTTAGAGTTGGCATGTTTTAAAGAAATGTTGTAGTTGTCTAATTCGATGTGGATTCTTACCAAGTTGTCCATAACCATGGACACGGCTATTCAAATAGTTCAATCCCTACAGGGGTGTACATCTTTACCTACACGTATCAATTGACTCTTAATGCTAGGCCAAATACACACTTCACGAGGTGTGTTAGCAGAGTGTGATTGAACACAACCTTTACAATGTGTTCGACTTAAGCATGAGCTGCCCTAATGGGCTAATCCGTGTACACCAGTCCGACCGGTACCCCGACACAGTCCCAAAAATTGTAGCAGGTGATACATCCCCGGTCTCAGACCGTGTGTAACCCTTACACCTATATTGAGGCACCACATCACATCCTTTTTCACTCACCCAGCAAATGGAAACGGTAAACTATGCAGCTCATAACTTAAGTCTAGACAGATTATTCAGTTGTGGGTGGTCCAACTGTAGAAGTACGCAAATCATGGTTCAAAAGGACACCGGGAACCAGTCCTTGTGGGAAAAATGAGACAACCCACCATACTCCCAGACATGGCCTCTCGTCTAAACCCAATCATTATTAATCAAATTCATTAGACACTTCCTAGTGAACACCCACCTACCACTTAACCCATCCAGAGTGTTGTGTTTTGTCTGCCATCCAAGGAATTATGACTTTTACATGACTAAGTATGTCTAAAGCATCATTAACTATATAAGTAACTTAGAAGCAACAACTATACTACTCTAAATAGGTTGGGAGGGGATGTGGTGTTGATTGAGCGACAAAGTAAGTTATGCAAGGAATAGAGCTAGCACTTAACATAAAATATGAGTTGAACGCATGCGATAGGGTTTTGAAAACAATTAATAACTTGCAAATAGTAGGATGATCACAAAATGTTCAAAGGGTTGCTTGCCTTGCGGTTCGGCTATTAGATCTTGTTCTTGCTTAGGATTAAACGCTTCGAGATCTCCCGGCTCTATCGGGAAGAATGAAAACACCGAAAAAGAGGCGTAATAATAAATATCACAATCATGAACACTAGCATGATATGGAATGTATGCCATGGCATAGAGGATTCAAAATGAAGACTAATGCAAGTGGAATCAATTTAATCAGAGTCCAAACGCTCGAGATATCGCGATCCGACGATTTTCGGCTAATAAGGAAAACCCTAATTTGAGCTTTTAGCCATTTAGATTTTTCCAAGCATGAAACATGTATGAAAATGACATTTGAATAGATCTCATTTTTCTGAACATTTTGATATATTATTTGCATTTTTCTGATTAAAAATGGATTTTCTATGAATTTTCTAAGATTTAATCAATTTAAAAACCTTTTTTTGTATTTTCCTCAGTAAATAAAAATAATATTAAATAATAATTATTTTTATTACTCAATTCAATACTAGCCTCAGGGACTGACATGGGGGCCACATGATCAACTTTGGTCAAAGTTGACTGAGTCATTGATAGGTGGGGCCCACTTGTCATAAATTTCTAATTTTCTGTTAATCATTTTATTAAATCTGACGGGTGTGTCCCACATGTCATACACAGTGCTTAAAATCGAATCAATCAGTGCATTAATCACTGTCATTAATGTGTCAAATTAGAGAGTAATTACCAATCATTAGCATTAGTGATGTCCGAACAGTAATCATTAGCATTAATTATTGTATTAATCACAGTTTAAGCATTAATGACCAATCATTAGCATTAATTATAGATCATTAATTACTAAGCATTAATTAGGGTCATTAATTATGTCTTTAAGGGCATTTAATGCCCTCACCACGCTGTCGAGGCTCGACCGCGCGGCTCGGCCCGACCGGGGGCTCGCCTAGCGCAGCGGCGAGGTCCGAGGGAGGGGGGCGACGGCGGGCTTACCGGTGAGGAGCGGAGGTGAGTGGCGGCGAGGAGGCAGGACAGAGCGGCAATGGTGACGGGGACGGCACCAGGGCGGGCGCCACGGCGATGGGGCGGCCGGGGAAGAGTGAAGCGACGGCTCGGGCGACGGGGCGGTTGCGGCGAGGCGGCGATGGGGAGGTGGTGGACTGAGGTGGGGGTGGGGCGGCTCGGGCGGCGGAGGCGAGTGGGATGGCGACGGGGAGTGGCCGGGGCGAAGGTCCTCTGGGGCAACGGCGAGGGCGGAGCGGCGAGATCGCCGACGCAGGTGAGCACGAGAGAGAGAGAGAGCTCGGGGGAAAGGGCTCGGTCCGGGGGGAGAGGAGGAGATAAGAGGAGGGAGGGGTGGCGCCCGAGGCGGGAAAGCAGGAGGTGGCCGGGGAGGGCGCCGGGCGCTTGCCACGGCGGCAGCTGCTTGAGTAGCTCGGTGGCGGCGCCCGGATGGGGATGGGGTGGCGACGGGGAAGGGGATGAGGGCGGGGGTGAGGTGGGCCAAGCGGGCTAGGGCCGGGGGCGCGGAGATGGGCCGGGAAGGGGAGCTCAAGCGGAGAAAGAGCTGGGCCGCTGGCCCAGCCGAGAGGGAGAGAGGCGGGGCGGGCCAGCAGGGAGAGGAGGGGAAAAACGGGCCGAGAAGGGGGGGAAGAAGATGGGCCGGGAAAAGGCCCATCCGGGAGGGAGAGGTTTATGTTTATTTTTCTTTTCTAATTTCTTTTTCTATTTTTTAATTTCACCCCCTTTTCAAACAATTTTCAAACTAAAAATTTCTCAAACTTTCAAAATTCCTCAACAATGACCCATGCACATGATATGATGCAAAAAACATGGTATTTAAACTTGGGATGTTACAGCAGCTTGGTTTGTTTTGCTGCCATCTTTTGGCCTTAACTTTTGGCTTCTTAGCCATGTTTAATCTTCCACTGTGTAATCAACTCTTTATGTGAACTATGTTGTTAAGTTTTAAAAAACAACTAGTATTATTGCAGTTTCAGTCGTAGAGTTTCTGTTGTGATACTTGTTTGTTCTCACCTACCCTATGTGCCTTGCGTGTATGTTATTTGAAGCATATGGTGTAGGTAGGGTTTCAGAGTCTATATCATATATTGTTAGGTTTAATCACCCATGTGAAGTGACTCTTCCACTGGGAGTTTGGGAAACTATATCATCCTACTCCAGCCGAGCATGCATTTGCCGGGACGAGTTTGGGATTGATGTTCCGACTCAGTGAGAAAAGAGTGAGGAGACCATATCACCCTACTTAATCTGTGCATTAGTTTGCTGGAGCAAGTTCAAGGTTGACGTCTCGGCTATTCGAAGCCATATCACTCCACTCCTCTTGGAATGATACCCAAGGGTTGAGGTCGGGGTTGACGTTTTGACTAGCGAGTGATTTCACTTAAGATTCTCTGTTATGGATTTTGGGTCCCGACAGGCTTGGTATCAGAGTAGGACTGTCTGTAGGATAACCTTAACCTTGGTTGATGTTGGGTCTAGAATTTCGAAAACTATTTTGAACTTAAAAAGGATTTGTGAAAAGCATAAGTAGTGATTCTATTTCCTCCTTATCCTTTTCATCCTAGTCTTTTCCTTACCTCTTCATTTGGTTCAAAAGTGGATTGATTACTCTTCCCTCCACTCAAAAGTTAGAATTCAGGTGTTTGGGGTATTTTTACCTTCCCTCTCACCTAATTCAGTTACTATGGAGTTCTAACTCTTGTTTCTTGATCTAGATGCCTCGTGGGCAGATCGTCCGTCTTACCAGATGCATCGACACCCCTGGTTTTCCCATGATTCTTGCCTATGCTTTGGCGAGCAATCATTATCGATGGATGCCGAAGTACACAGTTTATGAGCAATTCTGATATTTCTTCATGACTCGGTACTTGGCAATGGTTCTTATCCACCCCTATAATGAATTCGACACTCGTGCTATGCACATCTTCTATGGGGTTGGCACAACTGTTGAGATGGCAGTCCAGGAAGCTGCCTACTGTGCTCTCACTCATCTGCAGTATGATCTACCACTATGTCCGCTCTTTTCCTTCCTTGCCACCTGATGAGTATCAGGTGAATTATGCGGTGTATACCGACATGGATAGTAGCGATGATCTCGAAGTGCGTCGGCAAGCTGATCAAATTAAGGCTCTAGACGAGCACTACCGAGCGGTTAGGCATGGGCTCTTTGCTACTCGTGCCTGACTGTGGAACCTCCTGGTGTCGGTAGAGCCAAGTGTTCGCATGAACAACTTACGCTCAGGAGTGTTGAATGCACAAATCGATCCAGTGCCTGAGGATATCTCTTATCCAGATGTTGGCGGTATCACACCTGCCCGCGGTCTCCTCCGCAACGCTCGTATTTCTGCTAGACCTCGTCGTTGTTCGAATCTTCCCACAACCGGAAGGAGCTGAACAATTTGGCACCCCTCGTGCGCTACTCCCGCCTCCGCTCACAGAGCAGTAAAGTGTTTTAGGCACTTTCTTGATGTGTATATGTACATTTGTACAAAGCATACACTCGACTGTCCTGCGTGATGGTAGTGTATGGTTTTCCTTTCCAAGTCTGTGACCGTCTGAGGTTGTAGATGAATATGTATACGAAACTAAACCTCAGAGTGTGAGTATGGTATTATAGCATGATCATGTACATATTCTAGCCTGTGAGCTTGTAATATTACTTTCATGTATCTTATGTACCATATGTCTATCTATATCTTCTATGGGATGTATTTTAGCTTTGTGGCTTTAATACTACCATTCGTGCATATTTAGACTCCATCTTGTTCCCACACTGTTTAATTTCCTCAGTACATTTCGCCGTAAATTTTCCATATGATTCGATCTTAAACCTTGAAGTAACTTCTATTCCTTACTTCAGGATGGCTGGCAGTCGGCATACCAGCCCTTCAGCCGGTCATAATCGTGGTCGTGATGCCAGTCATGATGACAATGTTCCGGAGGGAGTAATCCTTCATGACCCTCATGACTCTCCGTTATCTTAAGCAGAGATTTTGGTGGACCCGAATGAAAATAGAGATCGCTCGCTTCATCTCTGAATGTGATGTGTGTCGTCGTGTTAAGGCGGAACACCAAAAACCCGCAGGCACACTCCAACCTCTGCCTATTCCTAAGTGGAAGTGGGATGAAATTGGCATGGATTTTGTCACTGGTCTCTCAAGAACTCAGAAGGGGAATGATGCCATTTGGGTAGTCATTGATCGCCTATCCAAAGTAGCACATTTTCTCCCTGTCCGAGAGAAGATCTCAGCTAGCTAGTTAGCTGAGTTATATATATCTCGGATAGTATCTCTCCACGGAATCCCTAAGCGGATAATCTCTGATCGTGGTAGTTTGTTCACCTCTAGATTTTGGGAAAGCATTCAACCTGCTATGGGAACTTGTCTCTCGTTCAGCACAGCTTATCACCCCAAACAGGCGGACAAACCGAAAGGGTTAACCAAATCCTTGAGGATATGCTTAGGGCTTGTGTTATATCTTTCGGTGCGAAGTGGGAGAAGTGCCTTCTGTTTGCCGAGTTCTCGTATAACAATAGTTTCCAAACAAGCCTAGGCATGGCCCCTTTCGAAGTCCTTTATGGACGCAAGTGTCGGACTCCACTCAATTGGTTGAGACTGGAGCAAGACAAATTCTTGGACCGGATTTGATCAAGGAAGCAGAGGATCAGTCCGAGTTATTCGAGAGTGGTTGAAAACTGCTCAATCTCATCAGAAGAGCTACTCCGACCCTCATCGTCGTGAGATCCGTTTTGAGCCAAACGATAAAGTCCATCTTTGGATCATTCCTCTCAAGGGTGTTCGCCGATTTGGCGTCAAAGGAAAGTTGGCACCTCATTATATTGGTCCCTTTCGTATTCTTTCTAAACGAGGTGAACTCGCATATCAGTTGGAACTACCTCCATCACTTTCCAATATCCATAATGCCTTCCATGTTTCGCAACTTCAGAAATGCTTTAAAGATCCAATTTTGGAATCGGCCATTCATGCTCTAGATCTTCAAGAAGATCTTTCTTATCAAGAGTATCCCATTCATATTCTCGACGGAACTGAAAGGACTACCAGAAGACACAACGTGAAGTTTCTTAAAGTCCAATGGTCCAACCATTCCGAAGAAGCCACTTGGGAACGCGAAGATCTCCTTCGATCAGCGTACCCCTCCCTCTTTTCTAGCTAATCCAAATCTCAGGGTCAAGATTCTTATAATGGGGGTAGGTTTGTAACATCCCAAGTTTAATACAATATTATTGTGCATCATGGCATGTGCATGATTCAAAAAAAATTGAATTTGAATATTGTTTGAAAAAGAGAAAATTCCAAAGAAATCTGAAAACAAAAACTAGAAAAATAAAAAGAAAACAAAAATTTACAAACCTAATCTAAACCCCCCGGATGGGCCCTCTCGAGGCCCATTTCTTTCCCCGCTGACCCGCCTGGCTTGGCCTCCCACCTCTCCCCTCCTCTCGGCTAGGCCGAGTGGCCCAGCTTCCCTCCCCGTGTGGCCTGGCTCTCTAAAAGATCGAGGTCTATCGACTAGAGGCGGGGTGAATAGGAGATTATCAATTTTACTCAAATTAGTTGTTTAGCATGCAAGAGTGAAGTAGTTTAAAGGTGAGGCAACGAATAACAAACTAGATCTAGCTCAAATGAAGAATAACACTTAATAAAGAGCTAGAGAGGAGACTCAAGATTTAACCTGAAGTTTAAGTTGTTGGCAACAACTCTACGTCTTCGTTTAGAGAGGCTTGAGCACTTAGCTCCGGAGTCACATAGACTTCACCTTCTTCTCCCTGAGTCAAGTCCACTTAGAACTTGCTCAATCACTCATGGTGGATCTTGAGGTGATCCCCGAACCTTTACAAACTTGTTGGAGGCAAATCCACAAATCAGAGCTCTCAACGACGCCTAGCCAGCTAGGAGATGCCAAATCTCCAAGAGTAATGAGTCAAGGTTACTAGGCTCGAAGAAGCTCTTGCTTGTATGCTCAATCAAGTCTCAAATCTCTCAAATATTTCCTCTCTCAAAGTAGATCTCAAAGAGCAAGAGGAAAGGGGAACACACAGTGTGAGAGAAGGAGTATTTTGCACAGAGTATTTTGCACAATGTGAGAGAAGGAGTATCGAGCCCGCAGGGGGTCGAGGGCTATAAATAGGCACAGCTCAGAAAAGAGTCGTTGGAGGAAAAGATTCTTCCTCGGAACAACCGGAACACGAACCCGGAAGCACCGAGTTTCAAACAACGGTCATATTCTGAGGAACTCAGATGCTCACAGCAAAAGTCTTCAACTCAAAAGTCGGTAGTTCCAAAAGGAACATGGTCACACTGGGATTGAAGATTCTACTCCACAGAGTCACTTCAGAAGCAATTCCCGGTAGTATCGACTTTGAAGAACGGTTAAACCAAGATTTGAAGTAATGACACGTTCTTCTCTCATAAGAGGAAACGCGGTCAAACCGAAAGCCAACTCGGTAACACAACACTCACAAAAAGACCTAAGTCCAGAAGAGATTCTCAGTACAACTGGGAACGAAACCGGTAGAACCGAAGACAACATAAATGGGACTTAGTCTAAGACAAAAACAGAAGCATATCCCGGGAGCACCGGTCTTCAAGAACGGACACACCGGTTTCTGAAACATGAAACTAGGGCAAACCCTAAGCGACAGGGTTCCCTAACTCTCTGACACAGAGACCATTCTCAGCAGCACCGGGCTTGAAGACCGGTCATGCCGTAATTGAAGCTCTTCGAGGCTTGAGACGACTACACTAGTGCAGAAACCCTTATAGGGGAAACTTACTAGTGGCGCCCCCCCAAAGAACCACGCCATTAGTATCTGCACAAAATACTAGTGGCGTGCAAATATTACACCACACCACTAATAAAAGACAACTAGTGGCGTATCGACCAAAGAGAGCGCCACTAGAAAGCGGGACCCAGCAGTCGGACCCGGCATAAGTTACTAGTGGCGTGGCGCAACTAGTATATGTTCTACTAGTGGCGTGGGCTTCCAGCAAGCACGCCACTAGTAAAATGAGCCGGGCCTGCTTCTGGGCCCCACTTACTAGTGGCATGGCACGTAAACAGCACGCCACTAGTAAGGCCTGTACTAGTGGCGTGTCTCTAAGTACCACATGCCACTAGTACTTATGCCTACTAGTGGCGTGTGCTTTGTCCTGCGCGCCACTAGTAAGTTGTTTATTAGTGGCGTGTTGTCTGGATGGCACGCCACTAATAGCTACGCTCAATATTGAGCAAACCTCACTGTTCATATATGAGGCCCTTCCTCTCCTTCTTCTTCCTCCTCTCCTTCACTTCTTCCTCCTCTCCCCTTGTTCTTTCCTCCAACTTCCACATACACATGGCACATTAATTAAGCCCTATATATAGCTAGATCTACTCTCTCTCTCTTTCCTCCACCCCCTCACATGCATTAAATTTGTCTCTCTCCTCCATTAATGCATGGTTAGCTATCTCTCCCCCAAATCTATCTTACCTAAATCCCTTTCCCCCAAATCCTCTCTCTCCCTCTCACCACCACCACCACTACCACCTATAGCCGGCCTCACTCGCTCTCGATCGACGTCTCGGTCCTCTTCGTCCCTAGGTGAGAATTAACTTTGAGGGCATGCTCGTCGTCTATTTGAATGAAATGAAATGTACATTGTTGTGGATTTGCGCATATGTGAGATGATGAAAATTTATGTATCGAGCCATATATATCATTATGTCGACGATCGACTTTGTTAATGCATGTATTGCTTGTGATACCGGTCATCGAGCCGAGGCAACAACTCATTGTAGTTGCTCCATGTGTTTTTTTCAGGGAATATATATGAGTTGCCAATGTTTTGACAAAATGTTGATTCATCAATATTTTGTCAAATTTCTGGCACACTTGATTTATGTCATTTTTAGCAAAGGTCATGCCGAAATTTTCTATGACCTTGTTAGTTTTAATTCTTTTTCTTATATCTTATAGGGATCGATCGAACGATATCATGGATCGAAGTATGAATGGGTTCTTAAAGTTTGCCGTGGAAGATATGGAGCGAAGGGGTGGCAAGGAGATATGTTGTCCGTGTTGTGAATGCAGAAACATGCATATGTTCACGCCCCGTTCTAGCTCTGTGAAG
This sequence comes from Stipa capillata, assembly GCA_019208055.1. Lineage (NCBI taxonomy): Eukaryota > Viridiplantae > Streptophyta > Magnoliopsida > Poales > Poaceae > Stipa > Stipa capillata. Next base: position 23,395 of record JAGXJF010000661.1, read on the forward strand.
GCACACTTGCTCCGACGGGGTTTCATGGATGGTTATACATGGTGGACAAGTCACGGTGAGGAGGATGATGATGTTGCCGACGTCGAAGGGGCGACAGATGAAGAAGCGGGAAACGAAGACCCGGAAGATGAAGGGATGGAGCACCAAGAGGCGCCCGGACATGATGAAGAGGTTGGACATGATGACGATGCCGGACATGATGAAGATGCCGAAGCGGCGGACACCTAGGACACGTTGGCCACAATGGTGCAGGACCCTCATGTTCAAGAGTTGATTGTGAAAAAGACAACTAACGAAAGAGCTGCTCTTAGAGAGGCTGCCAAGTTTGTGAAACGGGAGAAAGACTCAAAAACTCCGTTGTATGATGGTTGCGATCCCCAGCACACCCGCCTCAACGTCACGCTCAAACTTCTAGACATCAAGGCAAAATACAAAAGCACGGACGCAAGTCTCGATGCGACATTGGAGTTTCTACATAAAGTTTTCCCGAGGGGAACGTGTTGCCTAGTAGTATCGATGAGGTCAAGAAGGTCGTGTGCCCTCTTGATTTGTCGCACATCACATACCATGCGTGCGTCAATGACTGCATCATTTATCGGAATGAGCACGAGGACCTAACAGAGTGTCCAGAGTGCGAGGAACCCCGATACAAACGGGGAAAGAAAACTCCTCAAAAGGTTGTATGGTACTTTTCGCTCATTCCCCATTTGCAGCGTCTATACGCAAACAAGAAGGACGCAAAGCTCATGTGTTGGTGTTGGGGAACGTGCTACCCAAAACAAAAATTTACCACGCACAATCCACCGCAAGATCACTATCGAGGTGCAGGCAACGAGATCATACCTTCGACGATCACGTCAATGCAGCGGAGAAGTTGACCGATGTCGATGAAGTCCGCAGACTCCCGCAGCTAGGTTATACCTCCCAGCCGCGAGAGCGATCTCCTCGTGAATAGTTCGCCCGATCGAACGCCGAAGTTTACGACGTCTCCGAGGTATCCACGCGTACCGGATCAGCGACACCGCGGTAATGTGTGGACCAGCACACAAGAACAGCGGGGATCTACGAGAAGGAGAAGCAGCAGCGCGCCGGCAGCTGTACTAGATCCAATCTAGAAGAGAGAGAAAAAGAAGGCTGTGGCCAATCTAGAGATGGCCGGCCTAGGGTTTAGGGCTTGCTTATGGGGCTGCCTCTGGGGCTGCTCGGGATACCCTTTGAGGTGCCCTGCCCCTCTATTTATAGGGGTTGGGGCAGCTCTCCCTAGGCAGGTGGAGTCCTACTCCAGTAGGGACACCCGGTTGGAGTTGGAGTCCAACTCTACCAGAACCTTCTAGAACTTCTGGAACCTTCTAGAACTTCTAGAACCTTCCAGAACCTTCTAGAACCTTCCGATACTTTCCGGAACACTTCCGGACATCACTGGAACCATCCGGGACCTCCCGGAACACTTTCGAGATCATCCGAAACACTTTCGGAACCCTTTTCTCTCATTCTCCATAAATAGTAGCATCCCTAAATGTCGCTAAAATGTTAAGCGTGTGACCCTATAGGTTCAAATATATGTGGACATGTCCGGAACACCTTCCGGTCAATAATCGTCAGCGGGATCTGGACACCCATAACGACTCCCACATATCATCGAAGATCTTTATCGACCGAACCTCATATTATCGCATATCATCCTTTTGCCTCACGATACGTTACACAACCCGAGGCGAGACTTTGACGGTATCCCTGTGATCAACTCCTTGATCACCATACCTAGTTATCCTCGTTACCGGTTTGTACTCTTTTCTCGTTTCCGTATTCTGGTATTCCCGTGACTAACCTTTTAGTCACAATACCTGGCCAGGCGATGCTGGACACCGTAATACCGAGTGGGCCTAGAGTGTATCTCTCCATCGCCGGATGGGCAAATCCCAGTCTTGAGATATCTAGAACCACGATATACTTTCTGGTGTACCTGAAAGTCACCTTTATAATTATCCAGTTACGGAGTAACGTTTGATGACCCCAAAGCAACCATCCGGTATCTGGGGCTACGATATTCTCATGGTCTAAGGACGCAAGTAAACGTTAACACATAATGAGAAGATACTGACAACATATTGACGAAGTGATCTCGCAGTATCTCATAAGGGGGTCTATGCAACACCATTGTTACCCTAACAATGTGTTCCCATTATTGCCAGCATCCTTGTTACATTAACAATGCCCATGATCAGGAAAACAAGACCATCAACAATACATGAGCTAATCTAGAGGCCTGACTAGGGATTTGAATGGTGTTTATTATTCCACACATGTAATTAGGTTTTCTTCTGAATCTCATATTCAAGAACCAATGCAATTCTACCATAGAACATAAACTTAATCATGAACATGAAAATAGAATAATAACAACTTTATTATTGCCTCTAGGGCTTATTTCCAACAGTCTCCCACTTGTACTAGAGTCAATAATCTGGCCAATGCTCAAGCTCCTAACACCTATGGCATTCCGGTGTTGCTCATGCTTTGGTTGTGGTAGAGGCTTCGTCAACGGATCTGACACATTCAGGTCCGTGTGTATTTTGCATATCTTTACGTCTCCACGCTCCACCAATTCACGAATGATGTGGAATCGGTGTTGTATATGTTTGGACTTCTGGTGGGACCTTGGCTCCTTGGCCTGAGCTATGGCGCCACTATTATCACAATAGAGCTCCATAGGATCCAGCGCACTCGGAACCACACCAAGCTCGGTGATGAACTTCTTAATCCAAACGCCCTCCTTTGCCGCTTCCGAAGCGGCAATATACTCAGCCTCCGTTGTAGAATCCGCCACAGTGTCCTGCTTGGAACTCTTCCAGCTCACTGCGCCACCGTTTAGTGTATACACCAAGCCTGATTGAGATCGAAAATCATCCGGATCTGTGACAAAGCTGACGTCGGTGTAACCCTTTACAACGAGCTCTTCGTCACCATCGTATACGAGAAACATATCCTTAGTCCTCTTCAGGTACTTTAGGATATTCTTCACTGCTGTCCAATGATCATGACCTGGATCACTCTGGTATCTGCTCATAACACTTAGAGCCACTACTGCAGCATGGGCCTCTACTGACGGGCGAAAACACCCCTCTACTGACGGGCTGGGGGCCCGTCAGCCTGCAAATGTCAGTGGAGACCATGTCACCACTGACGGGCCTTAGAAGCCCGTCAGCAGAGCCCATGTCACCACTGACGAGCCTTCCTTAGAAGCCCGTCAGCAGAGCACATGTCACCACTGACGGGCCTTCCTTAGAAGCCGTCAGTAGTAGGTTTTCAGCGATTAAAAAAAATAAAATTTAGAAAACAATACATTTCATCCAATATACATTTCATCCAAAATATACATTTCATCCAAAATACTGTGTGCCTTCCTTGGAGCTGTGTCTGGGTGCTCCAGCCCAAGATACTGCTCCCAAGCTCCATACATATTTCTCTAAACAAGTTTATATCATGAAAAGAGTTCAATTGTGAACCAAATTAAGTGCTAAAAAAATCTTCTTCAACAAGTAATAAGCATGAGTACCTGAAATCTCGTAGCTACAGTATCAGAATCTTCAAAATAGTCTAGGCGACCAAGTGATATGTATGCAAATTTCCACTGTCCAAAGAGAACATTGGTTAGTGATATATACCAATTAGAGATAAGATTTGGTTTGTGACTTTGATGAATTAATCAAGCACGAACAGTACATTAAACAAGGATACTTTGGAAATCTGATCACACAGAAGTATCAGACTGCACTAGCATCTAGAAAGAGCAGATCCATTTATACATTGCTGTTTGCAAAGGAACCAAACAAATTTCAGGATCCCCAGTCAATTCATCAACCAGCGCAAGGAACTAAAATTGGGAAATAGTCATGGCACTTGGTTCACAAAGACTGATGTGCAAGAAGCCAATAAACCATACATCTAAAGCCTAAAACAAGCCGAACACCAAGAACTATAAAAAGGCATAACCGATAAACAGGAATGGAAAAGTACTCTATAGCGTCAACTGGCATCACAACATATATCACATATAGCTGGACAGATGCGAACCACTTGCTGCATGGTACAAAGCCATGCAAGTATCACATGGCTACAAAGGTCAAAGTCAAAACACTGTACAGCAGTACTTGAGTAGGACCTTGTATGCTATCTGACCAATATAGAACTTAGTTAAAAAAAAGGTAGGAAGGACATACTTCCCAGATGAGTGCGGCAGAGTGGTATTGTCAAATTGAGCAAGGTAGTCCTGAGGACAGAATACAAATTAATTAGTTAATCTTATAGAACCCAATGACAATCACAACAGTCTATTGATGTTGCACATACAGCAGTAGTCGTCATGCCTGCTGTTCATTCCATGATCATTTCTTGGAGCTTCAGCCTTAAATGGTGTGAAGTTACTAGTGAGAAAAAACCCCATCTCCATTCACCTAATGATTGTCAGTTGAGAACAAAATAAATCAGTCACTTTTATTCAAGCGAATAAAGATTGGTGAAGTCATTCAAAGGTGCTAGTGCCATTATGCATCCAAGGATAAAATCTGATATTCTAGCAGCAGGACAAGGGATACAAAAGTGTTATCTGACCAGCTATTTGTTAGAGTACTCACATACAATCCATCTCTTATCAAACTGTAAACATGTTGCATATTTCAAAGCTATATATCAAAGCATATGTGCTACCATATATTAATGGACAATGAGGTCCAGCAAGCTCACTATGCATGGTGTAACCAAAACGATATGTCCAATATCCAACTAAGCCAACAGGACAGCTAAAATTGTGATAGACTACATCCCTAAACAGGATATACAGACATTCAGTAATCTCATAATAGCTTCACTACTACTCTATGTCTGCAAATAATTAGGACCAGCAACAAGTCGAGAAGCTCACCACGCATAGCTGATGTTCCGGGAAGCAGATGCATTCACCGCAGACCGGAACCTGGTGGACGAAGCAATAAACCCTCGTCGCCTGAAAAAACAAAGCAATAAACCCTCGTCGCGGAACCCGGTCGGATCCAGACCACGCCATCACCAAATCTGTCACCCCGCAACCCCCACCAGATCCCAAATCCGCCCACACCCGACCGAAAGAACACGCGAGAAACCGTACGATTCGATGTAGGGATCACCGGATCGGTGGAGAAACGGGAAGTAACTTGCGGCATTTGCAGACGACCATCGCCGAGGAGCCAGATCGGTGGAAGAAAAGAGGAGCCGGAGCATGGAAGAGGAGGACGCCGCCGCTGCTCCTCGTGTGGACACCGCCGTCGTGGATGACTCTGGCCTCGTGGATCCCATCCCCTCGGATCTCGCAGCCACCGCGGTCGGGGAGGTCGGGGACCTCGCGCCGCCGCCGCGTGGTGCCCTATGCGCCACGCACACGCCGGAGAAGGGGACGGTGGTGGAGGGATAAGGGGATCGAGGGGATGGCGGTGGAGGAGGGAGAGGGGATGGCGGCCTCGGTGGTGGTGGGGAGTAGGCCAGCGGGATGGAGGAGGAAGAGGAGAGGTGGAGGGAGCAGGCCGGCGGGATGGAGCAGGCCAGCGGGTGGAGAAGGAAGAGGAGAGGTGGAGGAGGCGTCTATCGGGAAGGAGACGAGAATGGGGGCTCGGAGAGGAAGAGGAGAATGGCTAGGGTTAGGGTAAAAAAAGGAATCTTATACACCGATGCTAGCTCCAGGCTGCTGGGCATCTGGGCCGTGGACGGGCTGACAATTATCACTGACGGGCCACAATATCAGCCCGTCAGTGGTTTGGTAATCACTACTGACGGGTCAAAAATTTGGGCCCGTCAGTGGAGATTTTCCCGTCAACTCTATGGGTTCGCTGGGCAGCAGTCGACTCTCCTCTGACGGGCGGATTTAACGCCCGTCAGTGGAGGTCCTCCCGGTCGGCCTGAGCGTCGCCTCCACTGACGGGCAATAAGTTGCCCGTCAGTGATGGCCAGCACCACCAACGGGTAAAAAGGTGTCCGTCAGTGGAGGGGTTTCAGCAGAAGGTCATTCTGGAGTAGTGAGCATAGGACACATCTGGTCGTGTACATATCATGGCGTACATGATTGACCCAATCGCGGATGCGTATGGAATCTTACTCATGCGTTCTCGCTCATCAGTTGTCGAAGGACACTGATTCTTGCTCAAACTTTTCCCATGCGACATCGACAAGAACCCTTTTTGGTGTTTTCCATACTGAACCTCTTCAGTACTTTATCTATATATGTACTCTGGCTTAGCCCTATTAGGCGCTTTGATCTATCTCTATAGATCTTTATACCTAATATGTATGCTGCCTCGCCTAAGTCTTTCATTGAAAAACTATTTTTCAACGAAGTCTTAATATTGTCAAGAAAAGATACATCATTCCCAATCAACAATATGTCATCCACATAGAGTATTAGAAATGTTATTGTGCTTCCACTTACTTTCTTGTAAACACAAGCCTCTTCGCAGTTCCTGATGAAGCCAAACCCTTTGACCACTTCATCAAAGCGAAGATTCCAACTCCGTGATGCTTGCTTCAGTCCATAGATGGATCTCTGAAGTTTGCATACTTTTCCAGCATCCTTTGGACTGACAAAACCCTTGGGCTGTATCATATACACGTCCTCGGTTAGCTTCCCATTCAGGAATGCTGTTTTAACATCCATTTGCCATATCTCGTAATCGAAATATGCAGCAATCGCTAGAAGAATCCGAACAGACTTAAGCATCGCTGCGGGAGAGAATGTCTCGTCATAGTCAACTCCTTGAACTTGTCGGAAACCCTTTGCGACAAGTCGAACTTTATAGATGTATACATTTCCATCCGCGTCTGTTTTCTTTTTATAGATCCATTTACATTCGATAGGCCTCACGCCTTCAGGAGGGTCCACTAAGTTCCAAACTTGGTTCTCGTACATGGATTCTATCTCGGATTTCATGGCGTCTAGCCATTTATCGGAGTCAGGGCCCATCATTGCTTCCGTATAGGTCGCAGGCTCATCGTTGTCTAACAACAATACCTCATCCGAAAACCACTGTGGTTTCGTGCGAATCCTATCAGACCTTCGTGGTTCAGCTGCTGGCTCGACCGAAGTCTCTATATCACATGTAGGGGACTTCCGTATCAGTCATTGTGGGAAACTCCGGAACCACTTCCGGTGTTGCATCACTTTGACCTAATGACGAAGATTCACCAATCTCGTCGAGTTGCACTATCCTCCCACTCACCCCTTTTGCAAGAAACTCTTTCTCGAGAAACACACCGTTCTTTGCGACAAACACTTTGCCTTCGGTGCGGTGATAGAAGGAATACCCAACAGTTCCTTTGGGATAACCAACAAAGAAGCATTTATCCGATTTGGGATCGAGCTTATTTGGTTGTAAATGCTTTACATATGCATCGCATCCCCAAATTTTAAGAAAAGACAAGTTGGGTTTCTTCCCATGCCATATCTCATATGGTGTCGTTTCAACGAATTTAGATGGTGCTCTATTTAGTGTAAAAGTGGCAGTCTCTAAAGCATAACCCCAAAAAGACAATGGCAGTTCAGTTAATGACATCATCGATCTTACCATGTCCAACAAGGTTCGATTACGTCTCTCGGACATTCCATTCCTCTGTGGCGTTCCGGGAGGCGTAAGCTGTGGAAAATTCCGCAACTCTTCAGATGTTCGCTAAACTCGTAATTCAAATACTCCCTCCGCGATCTGATCGCAGAAACTTGATTTTCTTGTTACGATGATTTTCTACTTCATGCTGAAATTCTTTGAACTTTTCAAAGGTTTCAGACTTATGTCTCATCAAATAGATATACCCATATCTACTCAAATCATCCGTGAAGGTAATGAAGTAGAGGAATCCACCACGTGCAGCTATACTCATTGGACCACATACATCCGTATGTACGATCTCCAATAAGTCAGTCGCCCATTCTACGTGGCCTGTGAACGGCGTTTTAGTCATTTTACCCATTAGACAAGGCTTGCAAGTGTCAAATGATTCATAATCAAATGACTCCAAAAGTCCATCACAATGGAGTTTCTTCATGCGCTTCTTTCCAATATGACCCAAACGGCAGTGCCACAAATAAGTGGAATTCAAATCATTTGTCTTACGACATTTAGCGTCAGTGTTATGGATGTGTGTATTACCATCAAGATTCATAATAAATAACCCAGTCACAACGGGAGCATGGCCATAAAACATATTATCCATATAAATCGAACAACCATTGTTCTCAGACTTAAACGAATAACCGTCTTGCAACAAACATGATCCAGAAATAATGTTTTTGCTCAAGGCCGGAACATAGTAACAATTACTAAGCTCTAAAATAAATCCTGAAGATAAATGTAGAGGTAGGACACCGACGGCGAGCACAGCAACTTTTACTCCGTTCCCGACGCGCATCGTCACCTCATCCTTCGCCAGTCGCTTAGGCCTCTGTAGTTTCTGCATCGAGTTGAAAATATGAGCAATCGATCCGGTATCCAATACCCAAGAGTTACATTGCGGACCAGCAAGGAATACATCAATAACATGTATGACACTCATACCTGAGCTGGACTTTCCAGACTTCTTCTTTTCTGCCAGATATTTCTTGCAGTTCCTCTTCCAGTGTCCCTTCTCTTTACAGAAGAAGCACTCAACATCAGAAGTGGCGCCAGTCTTAGACTTCTTAGGCGTGTCAGTCATACTAGCACCCTTGGATTTGCCCTTTTCTTAGACTTGCCCTTCTTCTTGAAGTTGGTTGTTTTATTCACCATCATCACATGATTGGCGTCCTTCTGGATTCCACTCTCAGCAGTTTTAAGCATAGTGAACAATTCACCCATACTCTTTTCCATCCCATTCATGTTGTAGTTCATGATGAAGCTACTATAGCTCGGAGGGAGGAAAGCAAGAACAAGATCAGTGCCCAACTCTTGGGAGATTGGAAAACCTAGCGCATCCAACCTTTGCGCGTACCTAAACAATCTGAGTACATGCTGACTCACTGAGCTGCCCTCAGCCATCTTGCATTCAAACAAGGCTTTGGATATCTCATATCTTTCAGTCCTTGCTTGCTTCTGAAACAAAGCTTTCAGCTCCTGGATTAACTCATAAGCAGCCCAATTCTCAAAACGCTTTTGAAGATCAGGTTCCATGGAGGCAAGCATGACGCACTGTATTGCAATGGAATCATCGCTCTTAGATTGATAGATACGAGTCTCATCATCCGTAGCATTAGCGGGGAGTTCACCGAGAGTTTGCGATAGGACATAGTCCTTCTTGGCACTCTTGAGGACAATCCTCACATTACGGTACCAGTCCATAAAGTTGTTACCAGATGAATTCAGTTTTTCTTTCTCAAGCAACGCGCATAGTGGAAAGGTGGTTACGGGTGCCATAGATCTACAACTAAAAACAAATACACTTTAGACATTGTTCATGATTAAAGCAACTCAAATTAACACTTAATTAGAGTAAGCTCCCACTAAAACCAATATCTCTCATAATTGATTATTAGTGATTCAAGATCCACGACTCACTTACTCCGTCATTGATGTGACATCACTGATGACGGAATAACGAGACCGGTAGGTCAACATGCCAATCATATCTCATATGACTCTTGTTCATCTTTCGATGGGTGTGTCCGAGCCCAGGACGATCTTGCAAAGCTCATCAAGACAACCGAGTGCCCTGCTGCGCGAACGGTTCGCGCCCGCCTCATATATGTCAAACCTATCGTACCCATGTGACATGGCGCACCTCAGAATGGCAAATACTCCAGACGGTGCTACACTTGGAAGAACACTAACTACTTTGATATTTGTGTGAGGGATCACCTTATTTAACAACATCTACCACACACCAAACAAGGTGCATAAAAGGGATAACATCACATGCAATCAAATTATTGTGATATGGTATAGCCCCTTTTGTTGAAGAAGACTTCTTCAACATCCTTTGGCGGAGAACTCCTTCTTCGCGTACGGCGTAGCGTCGAGGTCCATCGATGTAAGATAGTCACCACCATGTCCTCGCAATTACAACTATTTGCTATCACATAGCTAATAAAATAAATGCATTACATGGCTTTCTAGTTGACGCGCAGGTCAATACAATAAATAATGACAATCATATTGGCTCCTGCCGATTGCCGTACTCACGACACGCAGGTCACGACAAAATTAAAATTACAAACACTTTGCATCTCATACAATCACATTGCATCACATAGGCTATACCACATCACATGCATACCCTGCAAAAACAAGTCAGACGCCTCTAACATTTATGCTACAATACGTGGCTTTATGGCTACGTTGCAAACCGTTTTGCTACCTACGTTACCATAAGCACAATTGCTCTTGCAGTTATTTAACTATCGGGGTGAATGGAATTGGAGATTCAGAAATCTCGAACCCCATACTAAACTTCGTCATACGCATGACCCCCGTGTAGATCACATCTACAAGCCCGCTCATTGTAAATTTATCTTTCTCAACTAAAGTGAAACCAAAGTCATCCTTAGCATGTCTCGATCCGAAGATCGTAAGGTTCACCGGACCTCTGAAAATTTCACGATGCCGCCGAGATCAAAATTATGCAATAAGAGGGAAATAACAAGAAAATCCGGTGGTAGATCTCATCTAACACCCCGCACATCATATGTGCAATGCCGCATATCACATATGCTCTAGTCGTACCTACAACTACGCATAGTACCGCTCCGATACCACTGTTGGGGAACGTGCTATGCAAAACAAAAATTTACCGCGCACAATCCACTCCAAGATCACTATCGAGGTGCAGGCAACAAGATCATACCTTCAACGATCACGTCAATGCAGTGGAGAAGTTGACCGATGTCGATGAAGTCCGCAGACTCCCGCAGCTAGGTTATACCTCCCAGCCGCGAGAGCGATCTCCTCGCGAGTAGTTCGCCTGATCGAACGCCGAAGTATACGACGTCTCCGAGGTATCCATGCGTACCGGATCAGCGACACCACGGTAATGTGTGGACCAGCACACAAGAACAGCGGGGATCTACGAGAAGGAGAAGCAGCAGCGCGCCGGCAGCTGTACTAGATCCAATCTAGAAGAGAGAGAAAAAGAAGGTTGTGGCCAATCTAGAGATGGCCGGCCTAGGGTTTAGGGCTTGCTTCTAGGGCTGCCTCTGGGGCTACTCGGGATACCCTTTGAGGTGCCCTGCCCTCTATTTATAGGGGTTGGGGCAGCTCTCTCTAGGCAGGTGGAGTCCTACTCCAGCAGGAACACCCTGTTGGAGTTGGAGTCCAACTCCACCAGAACCTTCTAGAATCTTCTAGAACTTCTGGAACCTTCTAGAACTTCTAGAACCTTCTAGAACCTTCTAGAACCTTCCGATACTTTCCGGAACACTTCCGGACATCACCGAAACCATCCGGGACCTCCCGGAACACTTTCGAGATCATCCAAAACACTTTCGAAACCCTTCTCTCTCATTCTCCATAAATAGTAGCATTCCTAAATGTCGCTAAAACGTTAAGCATGTGACCCTATAGGTTCGAATATATGTGGACATGTCCGGAACACCTTCCGGTCAATAATCGTCAGCGGGATCTGGACACCCATAACGACTCCCACATATCATCGAAGATCTTTATCGAGCGAACCTCGTATTACCGTATATCATCTTTTTGCCTCACGATACGTTACACAACCCGAGGCGAGACTTTGACGGTATCCCTGTGATCAACTCCTTGATCACCATACCTAGTTATCCTCGTTATCGGTTTGTACTCTTTTCTCGTTTCCGTATTCTGGTATCCCCGTGACTAACCTTTTAGTCACAATACCTGGCCAGGCGATGCTGGACACCGTAATACCGAGTGGGCCCAGAGTGTATCTCTCCATCGCCGGATGGGCAAATCCCAGTCTTAAGATATCTAGAACCACGATATACTTTCTGGTGTACCTGAAAGTCACCTTTATAATTACCCAGTTACGGAGTAACGTTTGATGACCCCAAAGCAACCATCCGGTATCCGGGTCTACGATATTCTCATGGTCTAAGGACGCAAGTAAACGTTAAAACATAATGAGAAGATACTGACAACATGTTGACGAAGTGATCTCGCAGTATCTCATAAGGGGGTCTATCCAATACCATTGTTACCCTAACAATGTGTTCCCATTATTGCTGGCATCCTTGTTACATTAACAATGCCCATGATCAGGAAAACAAGACCATCAACAATACATGAGCTAGTCTAGATGCTTGACTAGGGATCTGAATGGTGTTTATTATTCCACACATGCAATTAGGTTTTTCCTCTGAATCTCATATTCAAGAACCAATGCAATTCTAGCATAGAACATAAACTTAATCATGAACATGAAAATAGAATAATAACAACTTTATTATTGCCTCTAGGGCATATTTCCAACAGTTGGCACAAAGATAGGAAGATGGCAGGTAAAGATGATGGCGTGCTGAGGCACCCTGCAGATGGTTGCCAGTGGAAAGCACTCGACTGTGAATACCCCAAATTCAGAGGAGAAGCAAGGAATATCATGTTGGCTGTGAGTACGGATGGACTAATCCTTTTGGCAACCAGAGCAGCACACACAGCACCTGGCCCGTGTTTGTATGGTTCTACAACCTCCCCCTTGGCGTTGCATGAAGCGGAAGTATGTACACATGGTTATGCTAATTCAAGGGCGGACACAACCGGGGAACGATATTAACCTGTATCTCCAGCTATTGAAGGAGGTGCTAGACACATTATGGGCTGATGAAGGGGTCCACACCTGGGACGCCAACAAACGAAACCATTTCCCTATGAGAGCTGCGTTGATCACGACGGTGCAAGACTACCTCGGTTACGGATATGTCTCCGGCCAGGTGTGCCACGGACACTTTGGATGTGTTAAGTGTATGGATGATACAACTTATCTCCAGCTAAAGCCCGCGGGCGGCTCTCAAAAAACTGTGTTCATGGGGCATCGAAGGTGGCTTCACAAGGATGACGAGTGGAGAAGTTGTCCAGATCTGTTCGATGGTACAACTAAGTCTCGCTTAAAGCCACATAAGAGAAGCGGAGAAGAAAGCTATCGGCTGTTGAACAATTGGAAAGAGTGCCCTAAGCCGAGAAAGAAGCGGAAGGCCCCTAAGCCGCTGTTAAAAGTATGGAAAAGGAAGTCTGTTTCTTGGGGCTTGCCTTACTGGCCACTCCTCGATACGCAGATATCTAGACATGAAGAAACGCAGGGTGTCCGGGATGAAGTCTCATGACTATCACGTGATGATGACACAGATACTTCCGGTTGCACTTAGAGGGATAATGGACAAGCACGTCCGCGAAACACTTCTTGACCTCTGTAATTTTTTCAACGTTATCTCTCAAAAGTCGATCAGTTTGCAGCGTCTCACAAGGCTACAGGAAGAGATCGTTGTCATACTATGTGAGCTTGAGATCTACTTCCTGTTCGAAAGGATGAATGGGACCGTCAAGGGATTCATTCATAACAGGGCCCGTCCGGATGGAAGCATCGTCCAGGGCTTTCTAACGGAGGAGTGCATCGTGTTTTGCGCGGATTACATGGAAGTTGAAAAATCTATTGGTCTACCCGTTAATAAGCACGTTGGCAGGCTCGAAGGAGTAGGTCACTCGGTGGGAAGTGGGATTTGCATGTGGACTTTGATGCACCGAACCGACGCGACGACTTCAACAGAGCGCACACAATAGCATTACAGGCCCTAGAAGTGGTCACCCCTTGGGCGGAGAAGCACGAGAGAACATTAAGAAAAAAGTATGCTTACCTTGGGCAACCGAGGATCGATGACCAAATAAAGAGAGAGCACAACTCCTCCTTCGCGGCTTGGTTCAAAGAGCGCATTCAGAAGAAGCCATTGCCAGCGAGTGATGACAGAGCAAAGATCATCTTCGCCTTGGCACATGGCCCCATATGCAATCTCGTGACTTATCAAGCATACGATATCAATGGATACACATTCTATGCGGAGGCCAAAGACAAGGATAGTGATTACCAGAACTTGGGGGTGACGATGGAGGCCTTGACCGGTAATGTAAAGGACAGATACTATGGCAGGCTCGAAGAGATCTGGGTATTTGACTACTCGGGAGAGGTCAAGATCCCCATGTGCCATGTCAGATGGGTGAAGAGTATCGTAATCGAAGACCGTTATTTCACTACCATGGTTACACCCTCAGCAAAGCCTACTGGGAATGTGCGAGGAATCACCGCCCAAAATGAGCCATGGGTATTAGCTAAGGACGTGGCCAATGCTTCTACATAACCGACCCGACAAGGCCAAGCCGTGTTGTCATGAGGAGAGGCAAAAGGAGCATCGTCGGAATGGATGGAGTCACTGACGAGGAAGACTTTGACCAATTCGGCGACCCAGTGGAAGAAGACGATGGTAAAAAATACACCACGAGAAGGAGCAGAACTACGTTACCTAAGACAAGCCGTCCCTTCAAAAGAAAGAGTCACGACGTGGGGCTAAAGTATACAAGAAAGACCAAGAAGACCAAGACGACTGTTGAGAAGATTGTCAAACGCTGACAACTAGCTAGCAGCGGCAATTTCTCACATTACTGTATCTCTTTTGTATTTGCACTTAACCATTGATGTAATATCAAGTTGTATTTCTTCTATGCATATTACTATTGATGTCATATCAAGTTGTATCGAGACTTCATTAATATGTTTTTTAAATTCAAATACATACAAATAAATTTAATGCCCGATAAATAGAAAACTAACACTAAAAAAGGCCAACTATTTACATGAAACTTTAAATGGTCTATATTCAATGTATAAAAAAAGGAATATAATCCTAACCCTAAACACTAAAATTAGCCTAAATTAAACAATGAGTTAAAAATATGTGTCTTAATTATTTGCTCCTGTCAGCCTCACTCGTTGTCTTCATTCAGACATGTATAGAATAAAAACCATAAAAACCCTCAGAAGAGAGAAGGAATGAAAATCGAATAAAAATTCCCTAAACCAGAGATATTTAGTAGTGGTGTGCGCCACTGCACGCGCGCCACTAGTAACAAGTTACTAGTGGCGTGTGCAAGCACCCGCACGCCACTAGTAATGAGCTCCCACATATACTCAGATTTTTGGGGAAAAATTCCCAATCCCGCGCGCGTCCCCTTGCTTCTTCCCGAGAGCCACCGCGCCGCCATCACCGTGCCGCCGCCCCGGGCGCCCCCACTCCTCCTCGTCGGCCCCTCCTCCTCGCCGGCCACGACCCCGGCCACCTCGCCTCCACGCGCCCCGACCTACTCCCCTGGCCACCTCGCCTCCGCGCGCCCGGCCATGGCCCTCGGCCACCTCGCCACCGTGCGTCGCCCGCCAGCACCTACCCGGCCGCCCCTCCCCTGCGCGCCCCTCTCCGGTGAGCTCCCCGTACTGGAAGAAACTAGTGGCAAGGTTTTGGTTAGAAGCATCCAGTGGCTTCCATGAAAATGTTCTTCAGGAAAACTCCTCTAAAGATTATCATCAGATGGTCCTGAGGATGATAAAATGTCTGCACATTTATTTTAGATCATCCCATGATTTTCCTAGATTCAGGTCCCCCATAACTAGGACATGCTCCCCTGTTATACCCGAGCAGTTTCTGAATATGTTCATCTAAAAGATTTTTGTACAACAGAATTCAGCATTAACTCAAAATGATTTGTTACCATTAGCCCATTCTTTGCACTCCAATTTCCTTTTGTCTGAAGATTGTTTCCCCTATCGATGATTTGGAACCAAACCTAATTTATATGTCTCAGTGAACTGAAAGAATATGTATCAGTTGCTTAACTTAATAGTTGCATGTGCCACATTATTCAATTCTTCGGCTAATGCATGCTCCGAGGACCTGGTGGTGAGATGGTGTGAAAAGCATTATGCTTGATGATCATATGTTGCATACTCAAATGCAAAATCTTAGTGTTGTTTTCTCAAAAATAAAATCTTAGTGTTTTAATAATGTAGGAACGTTGTTTGTTGTTGCATGTGCATACTACTTCTAGTTAACAATTGCTGAACATAACTACCAATACTGATTGAAATGAAGAAAGTATAATTAATAAGTTAATAACATTTGACAATATAAAGATTTGAACTGCATATCCTTACAAACGTGGTCGTGATACAAGCACAAATTCTTTACCTAGCTAGTTATTGTTGTTTCCTGATATTTGAAGGATATTTTCGACTGCCCACTAATTGAATCTTGTAATCATTACTGAATGTCAAGTATTAATGCAAGTTTATGATGTACAGGTGAGGTCTTACCCCAGGCGTGCCTCCACCCCGACATACTCGGCGACCTCCATAAAGGTAATTATATGTGGTACGGCCATCGAGTCGAGGGCGGAAGAATATGTGATGGATAATACGTGATGGATTATATGTGTGTGATTTTCCGGCCATCGAGCCGAGGCAACAATTTGTTGCTCGCGATGAAGTTTCTCATGCCGAAATTTCTTTTTATAGATTTTAATGATTTTTTTAGCTTTTATAGATATCTTTAGTAATTCTATTTCTTTTTTAGTTATTTTTAGTAATTCTATAGATTTTATAGATATTTTTAACATTTGTCTAACAATTTAATATTTAGTTCGAATATGTCCGGAAACGACCCCACCGCGGCCTCTTCTTCGCGTAATGATGAAGGTCTGGACACCGCCGGCGTATATACGGATGCGCAGGAGTACACAACGACTGACAATGATGAATCCGGACCCAGCACCTATCCTGAAAATGCGATCGATCGCGACGAAGGGACCGGCCCGAGGGACCAGCTGGAGAACCCAAGAGGCAGCGGAAGCCTAGGTCTCGAAACAAGATTGGCATTGATAGGATTGTGGTCAATCGAGTGGGCACCAACGGTCAACCTGTTAGTCTGAAGAAGGCCGCTCAACACTACAGTAATGCCCTAGGCTGCATCCTCCGAGAAACCGTGAACATCAATGAAACCAACCTAAGGGCGAATGACAAGAAGGAGGTGCGAACTCTCCTCATTGGGAAGCTCCATGGTAGATTCAAGTTCTCGGACGAGCACGAGTCTCAAGAGCATGACACTCTGGTAAACAATAAAGCCATCAACAAGTTCTCCAAGCTTTTGAGTAATTGGAAATCCAAGGCCAAAAATGAATACCTTAACAAAGATTACGAAACCGAGATCAGTAAGTTGTGGCCTTCGATTTCTGAAGGGGACTGGAACCTTTTCAAGCAGCACTGCCAGACCCCTCAAGTCAAGGAGTACGAGAAATGGGGCACGATATGCAAGCAAAGAACTTATGTAACCACACTCTCGGAAGCCGTGGTTACCCAGGGTAAGAAGCCCAAGTGGGAGAAGCAGGACGCTGCAATGGCTGCGGCGGGCGGCCCAAACCCCGTCAAGGAATTCGAAGAATCGCGCGAACATGATTTCATCAGGGGCCGGTACAGATTCAATAAAGAGACCGGGGAATGGGAAACGGATGACAAAACGAAGAAAGTCGAGGAACTCCTGGTAATTAATTAACCCGCTTAATTCTATTTATCCTAATTAAGTCGATTTCTTTCCAAGTAGTCACGTTTCTAAATGGTTCATGTTCCTATTGCAGCGAAAGCATCATGCGGAACCTCAAAGCTCCCAGGAGTCCTCGGCCAGGTGGGACGACCCTCTTAACCGGTCAATCAACGAGGCCCTCGGCAAGGACCCGTTAACGAAGCCAGCTCATGGTCGTGTGAATGGCGCCGGAGTCAATGCCAAATGGGAAACATATTATCCCGAAGACCGTGAGCTTACAAGGCAGAGAAGGAGAGCCAGTCAGGCTACTTTAGAAACCAAAATGGCCGAAATGAGAGAAGAAATGGCGAAAGAAATCGAGGACAAAGCCAAAGCCATGGCGAAAGCCCAAGTCCAGGAAATGTGGCTCGAGCTAATTGAGGCCGTCAAGCTCAGTTTAGCATTGGGGCAAACAGTACCACCACCAGGCGCCGTCACATCGGTGCCGGCCAATGTCAATTTAGAGAAAGAGCCGCGGCCCGATGCACTGCATAGCAGCCCCTCTGTCGCTTTCATGGGCCACAGGTTGTCACCGGCTGATATCGACGCCCTCACGGTAAGCGTCGCCAGCTCAACAAATACCTTCTTCCATGCATGGTTTCGTTGTTCGGATCTCTAACATCGACGACGCGTACATGTTTCGCAGGAAGACACTCCGTGCACTCTCCACGCCATGGTGAACGGTGAAATGGCGCCGGTTGCAAAGGGCTTAGTAATTCTCCCCAAACAGAAGGTGATGCACACCGTGCAGTTGCCAAGCGACGTGGTTAGGGTTTCTGTGGTTAGGGTGAATGAAGATGTGGATCCTCCTATACAACCTGAAGGGGTGGAGACACAGATGAAACTCGTAGATTGCAGGAATTGGACCTTCAGGTGGCCGAAGACGCAAATTGCTTTGGGCAGGGACCACCCTACGCGAAACACCCTCGTCGTCGGCGATCCTGGTAACGTCACTCAACCAGGACCATCTCCTTTGGGTGATCATGATGAGGCCACGGACGAACAGGAGGGGCAGGAGGACGTCGATCAGTACTTTAATGATGACTATGTCATGCCTCCTCCCGAAATAGAACGTGCCGTTCCTTGCCAGAAGAGTCTATTTACTGAGACGCCGCCAGCCGACACTGAGGAGCAACTACCCAAAAAACCGAAGCTGACTCCGAACACAATCATTAAGGCGACCAAAGACACGATGGGCGATGATCCCCCGGCCCTGGAAACCAAAAAAGAAGAGAAAGCGGCTTGCTAAGAAAGATTACAAGGGCGCTGCCAGCCAGCCGGTTGAGAAGATCCCGGTCCAGGCTAAGAAATCCTCGGGATCTAGCCAAGCAGAGAGTCGTCGTCCTGAATGGTGAGCATTCCATATCCCTGGTGAACCCATCGTACCGACGGATATGTACAACACCCTCCCGTTCGAAATGAGGATTCTGCATGACGACATTCTCATTAGGGAGAGGCAGGCTCGTTCGCTTGGACATCAAGATCTCCCGGTTTTCACGGTGCAGGTGCCACCGGGTTTCGACTTCGTCGAAGATTTCCCCGCTGACAAGTTCTATCTGCGTTTCAAGGAGATCTTCAACATGTTCAACCTCTTCCGCCTCGACACGTCCTTACTCTGCCTATGGGCACTCCATGAAGCCAGAGTGGCCAGACTCGAGAAGGTGCAGGATGTCGCGGTAGCGGACCCTTACCACATGCACGAGAACAACCTTCGCAACCCTCAGGGGTTTGAAACTACGAAGAGGTGCATTTCGGACTTCATGGTTGCGAATAAGGAGAAGGACTACCTTCTCATGCCCTACCATCCCCTGTAAGTCATTCGCTAGACCCAATATGCTCTCGTAGATTTCCATTATGCTTGCACGTACCAAGGTTTGACGATATCGGTATGTTCAACTGTTTGCGCAGCAACCACTGCATCCTCATCGTTGTATCCCCAAAGTATTCCCATACTTATTTCTTGGATTCGATGAGAAGCGAGAAGAAAGACTACACCTCCGTGAAGCAGCTTCTAGATGAAGCTCTGTTCGAGTATAATTACAGGGGAGGACACACCATGGAGAAATACAAAAAAAGAACAAACTTGGCCTGGCACGCTTCGGCCACAACACTGACTTCTGTTGCATGCAGCAGCCGAAAAACAGTGTGACGTGCGGCTACTACGTCATCCACCACATGGAGCAGTACGTACGGGTACGAAAAACCTTCACAGACCACGCTGACGTCACCAATTGGGGGGGAAAAGCCTGCAGCAACTCTCAGGAGACTGCAAAGACGAGTTCCGACGCATCAGGAGAAGTTTGCGAGCATCATCAACCAGGATGTCGTCGACGCCACCGGGATCTTCAACAGCGGCGCAGCAACTCCGGAGGAGCGAGAGGCTCGCTTAAAGGGACAGGCTAACTACATACCGTCCTTGTACAAGTCGATAGCAGACGCTCTCCTCGCTAGTTTCGAATACAACCAAAGTGAGCAATAGCTAAGTTAAACGAGAGAAAAGACGATGATGGGGTTGTTGTGTATACGTACATTGTCGTTGTGTTAACATTTTTCCAAACTTGACTATTTTGTTTTTAAGATGCATAGTTTGTATATTGAGAGTTTCCTTGTAATCGTCTTACTTCTTTTTTTAAGATGCATAGTATGCTAGCTTAGGGTTTATCCATTGGTTTATGTTGGCTTTGATGGTTGATTGCTTACTGTTGCTTAACTTAAGATCAACCCTATATCATTGGAAATCTGGACTAGTTCCTAGATTTTTCCCAAGTACTAGCTCCTAAACTAAATGCATCTCCACAGGAGGTGCATACATTCTAACCATAACCAACCCTTTCTCTCTTTTCTCTGTTTTGCAGGTTTTAATACAAAAGGAGAAGTCAAAAAGAAGATGAGAAGAGAAGATGAACTAGATAGGTTTAGCTTAGGTTTATTTTCCTTTCTTCTTTCTTTTTCTCCTTTGTAATATTCTTTTGTAATCCAACTTACTAGGCATGTATTTTGGACAAATGGATGATCTGTATAAATTAAATATGGTGTATTTTTTTAAAATCTACAAAAAAAATTTGGGGCCTGGAAAATATACTAGTGGCATGTGGGAGTCGGAGCACGCTACTAATGTGCCATGTACTAGTGGCGTGTGGGAGTCAGAGCACGCCACTAGTAATAACATGTAATAATTTTTTTCAAAGAAGAAAAATGCATATTAGTGGCATGGGAGAGAATTTACACGCCACTAATGGGGAATATTATTAGTGGCGTTCACAGTGTGTGGCACGCCACTAGTATATGGGTTACTAGTGGCGTGGTGGAATGGACACGCCACTAGTATGTGGATTACTAGTGGCGTGCGTGCGACACGCTACTAGTAACCACTTACCACCGGCGTGATACTAGTGGCGTGCTGCCCACACTCCACTAATAGGAATTTTAGTACGCCACTAATAAGGGGGTTCTGTACTAGTGTTACCAGTTTTACCATAAGCAGAAACAGCAGTTAATGAGTTAGAAGATCTGTTTCTATAGTTGATAGCCTGAGCAACAGATGAAATGACATGGATTCTCTTAGGCTTACTATCACCTGCAACATTAGACAGAGAGGTTAGTTGGTTGTGTGAGTTACGGGTGACACTGGTTGGTACACAGCTGTGTAAGACACCGGTGACACAGGTGACTGTTACCTTTGGAACCCAGATAGCAGACAACCATTTTGTCAAGTGCCTGTGACCTACATACCTAGCCACAACCTTCCATTTTCTGTCCTTTTGCAGTACATAGGATGGGTTGGATGGAATGTTTACTGCATTCCTATTACTCTGCATATGACCAACAAATTTGTTGTCATCTGCACCTGCCTGTCTCACAAATTTCTCTACAAGATTAAAGTTAGTGATAGCAGGCAGTTTATCTTTATTTGCAGAGGGAATATAACCCAATCCTTTTCGGCCATCATTCTTACTGAGCATTTCAGCTCTGATGAGCTGATAATTTTGCATGCCAATATTGGCAGTGCATAGGTCTTTCCTCATAAGCCTTTTAAGCTCTTCTAGCTCCTCTTTGAGCTTGTTATGCTCATCTACATCCACAGAGTTAGTAGCAATAGAGGCTGAAGCCTCTTTTGAATTATCAACTACACAACCTGTGGAAGTTAGAACATTTATACGACTAGCACAGTTTAAGCATGATTCAATTGCAGCATGAGCAGGCAAAAGTGCATCAGTAGATATAGTAGAAGAAACATCAGTGCACATAGAATGTTTTGCCTTGAGCTCTTCATGCTCCTTAATCAGAAACCCATGAGCTGCCTTGAGCTTTTCATGAGCTATTTCCAGATTTTTATGGTCTAGCCTGAGATTTTCCCTGTCATCTGTAACCTCATCATATGATTCACTTAGCTCTCTGAGTTTATCCCTTAAGGATATGTTCTCCTTCCTCTCCTTGCCATAGGCCTTATATGTTCTTTCAAGAATGCCCATTAGTTCAGCATAATCAGGAAAGTCATCTTTAGTAAGTAACTTTGATCATTTGACCATAAGACACAAAGGGGCAGAAGTGGATGGCTGTTGATCAGCTTTAGCATTGATCTCAGAGCTGTGTGACCTGGCTGTGTCACAGCTGGGTATATCAGCCATGCTGATAGCAATCCGAGCGACTTGATCTTCATCTTCAGACTCTTCTTCTGAGCCTGAATCCTCAGACACCCAAGCTTATCCAACATAAGCTCTGGCAGTGGCTTTGTTCTTGGAGTAGGTTGGATGCTTGCTGTTGAAGGTCTTCTTCTTTCCATGGAAGTCCTTCTTCTTCCTGTACTGACTGTTGTCCTTCTTCTTGTTTGGACAATCAGCAGCAAAGTGGCCTTCCTTGCCACACTCGAAGCACTTGTTGTCTTTGGATAGCCTCTTTCCTTTGAATCTGTCACTTGACCCAAACTGCTTCTTCTTCTTGTAGAACTTTTTAAAGTTCCTTGTGAGGAGGATGAGTTCATTCTCTTCTTCACTGGACATCTCCTCATTGAGTTCTTCACTGCTATCACTCTCAGGCTGTGATGTTGAGGCAGTGGTCTTCAAGGCAATGTTCTTCTTAGCAGCTGGGGAAAAGCTTTGCTTGCCTTCTTGCTTGAGTTCCATCTCATGTGTTAGAATCCTTCCTAACACTTCAGTGGGCTTCATCTGGTCGAACCCATCCTTCTCTTTCATCATGAGAACAAGGGTTCTGTAGGCTTTAGGAAGCACTGATAGGAACTTCTTGATCACATTTTCATCATCTACCCGATTGGACCCTAGTGCCTTCAACTGGTTGGTGATGATGGTGAGTCTTGAGAACAGGGAGTTGATGTCATCACCATCCTCGTACTCGAATCTCTCCAATGTTGATTCCAGAAGGCTTCTCTTCGACTTCTTCAGAGTGTTGCTGCCTTCATAGATCTGCTCTAGAGTATCCCAGATATCCTTAGCAGAATCCATGGTGCTGACTCTGTTGAAGTCATGCTCCTGTAGACCCATGAATATGGCAGTGGCAGCCCTAGCATTATTCTGAATGTTTCTCTTGTCATTTATGCTAGGTGTGGTGGGGTCTTCTATCCTGTAAACCTGTATGAACAACTTCCCATACATCTAGGGTCAATAGCAATAAGATGCATTTGCATCTTCCTTTTCCAGAAAGCATAGTTAGTTCCATTAAAGACAAGTATGTTTATCCTCATAGCCTGACATCCTTTAAACTCTGGCTGTTAGGCCAATTCAAAGAGCAACCTGCTCTGATACCAATTGAAAGGACCGAAGGTGCCGACTAGAGGGGGGGTGAATAGGAGGCTAATTAAATTTATTTCTTTTAACTTAGTTAATCAAATTAAGTCTTAGCTAGAAGCAACATAAACTAGCTGTGTGACAGGTGAATAGCACAGACAGTATAAGATGTGTAAATTAACATGTAGCTGTCACACAGATGGCTAACACAGGTATGCTAATGACTTAGAAACAGATAAGCAATTTATATGGCTGTGTAACCAGTAGCTGACACAGGTGAGAGATATGATCTACAGCAACTGTGACACAGCTATGTTAACACAGGTGAAAAGGTGATCTATCACTGATAAACAGAATATATCTAAGAGTACACAAGCATGCAGATATAGCAAGTAACTGGAAGCAATACAAGCAAGAACTCAGAGAGAAAAGGTGTTTTTCACCGAAGTTCCCAACTCTTTTCAGAGTGGTACGTCTCCGTTGGAGAGGCTATTCCGAAGAGATCGCCAGCACCGAATCGTGCTTGTTCTCCGAGTACCTGAACGATCAGGCCTCTTCCTTTGCTTGTCGAAGTCCTTTTGCTTGTAGCAGGTAGACTTCAGATCACCTTCACAGACTACCGGTTCAACCCACACAAGCTTGGGTGATACCAGCAACTCCTACGCCCGTTTAGGAGTAGACACTCCAAGAGTAACAGATTCAGCAGCAACAACTCTTGGAAGAACCAATGCTCTTTGCTCAAGAACTCTAACTCTCCCGAACTGACACTTAGGAAACTTGGCTTTTGTTCGGAGGTGAGAGGCTTTGCAACAGTCGAATATAATTCTCTGGGTTGAGCAAGGTTGAGGTCGATGACCTCCCTTGGTCCCCTATTTATAGGGTCCACAGGCACCTGACCGTTACACTTCTTGAGCTGTTCTCTGCTAAGAATCTGCAACTGTCAATACACTCTAGGCCAATATCTTGTGCTATCCCAGAGCCAACAGATGAACATAAGGTTCTTTTGAGAGAAATTGTAGATTTGCATTTTCAGATACAGGCAGCCACCTCAGCATCTACCAAGAATGTTTTGAAACAGCTAATCCTTGAGAAGCAAAAAATGTTCTCTTACAACTCTCAATCAACTTCAGCATCAAAACCCATTGAGGTTCACAGTTTTGATGCCAGGGATCATCATCTTCTTCAACAGATGTCTAACTGATGGCTACAATGAGAAATGTCCCCACAAGACCTGCTAGGAACGCTCTGAAGGAACAACTCAGAATCAAGCAACAATTGCTGTCTCCTGAGCTCAGAAAAGAATCTGATGAAGCCATGCTCAAACGCAATTTCACACGAAGGAGATCTGCAACTGTAGTAATCTCTGATGTGCCTCAAGCCCAGAAGTAGTCAGATGCAGAGGTTACAATCATCTCTGAAACCTCACAGAGCTCCAAACCATTGATGAAAGAACAGCAGGTTCAACAACAGGAGACTTTGAAGGAGTTAAAGAAGGAGATGTCACCACCTGTGGCACAGGTGGCTGACATAGCTAAAGCAAGTATGAACACCTATCAAAGAAAAAGGAAGAAGAGTTCTAGCTTAATCAGTACTGAGACTCTCTCATCTTTGGATGTGCATAGACCAATATCCCCTTCACAGTTCCTGGTTTCTGAGACAGAGGAACAAGCTGCAGAAAAGGCCCTTGCACTTCCCTCACAGTCCCCACATGTGGCACAGGCTCGTGACCAAGTTGTAGCAGAAGAAAGCTCCGATAGCTTATCAGATGATGGCAGGGGTGTTTCAGTAACCCCTCCCAGACTAAGAGAGCCTCGTTCAGACTCTGACAAAGAATATATAGCTGAAGAAACATCCTCCAGCTCAGAGTCAGAACAAGAGGCAGCAGCAGAGTTAGAACCAGAAGTAGCAGCAGAGGCAGAGCAAGAGGACAGTTCTCCAGAAAATTCTGAGGATGAGGAGGACTTGGAGTCAAAATACAGCTATGTATTCTCCTATGCTCTGAGAACTGAGCAAGGGCAGATGGAGTTCCTGCCCAGATCTGCTTGGAAGAAAGCTACCCAAGTGTGACCCTAAGAGGTCCAAGAGCAAGGTTGCATCTCTCAGCTCCAGTGCTTACATCAAGATGAGATCAACCTGTCCATACTTCACAGCTGACAAGGAATATATTGAATCAGCTTGCTCTGACCCCAGATTTCACAATGAAAAACAGAAGGGGGTCTATCATGAAATCCTATCAGCTAAAGGATTTGTAGATTGCAAAGCCATTGATTGGGATGCTCTCTCAGACTCTAGGCTACATGCCCTTCCATCTCTTATTCAAGCAGCAGGTCTTGAGTTCCTAAGCAATCTACAATCAAGATATGATCCAGAAGTGATCAGAGAGTTCTATGCCACGGTGTGGGTAGAACAAGATAATCAAGACATCATGATCTGGAAGACAAGAGGCCAGCTCCTATCCATAACAGCTCCAGAATTCAACAGTCTGTTTAGAGCACCAGTAGAGCCCAATATGCCAAATCTGTTCAGGTTGGAGCCAGTTCCAAATGAAGTGAGAAGAAAATTCTATCCAAGGAATTTCTCCTTCCTTACAAATGCTCCAGCAGATCATGTATATTTCAAGGACATTACAATCACTGCAAAGCATCTTGTAAAGATCCTCAATGTTACAATTCAACCCAAAGGAGGAAACACAGATGTAGTCTATTCTCCTGTCTGGCAAGTGTTGGTCCACATAGCAAAGAATCAACATTTTGATATTGCCAGATTCATTTTTCATGAAATAGATGCAGTGCAGAAAGACAAGAAAGCAAAGTTGAGGTATGGCTCATACATCATGCACATGATTCTTCAGAGGACAGGTCTACCTGAGTCAGAGTTTGATATTTCTGTCAAGACATCCAAGACTCAGCTCAGACCTCAAGCTGATGACAATCCAGATGAAGTTGTTGTTCCTGCTCTCTTTGGAGATATTTCAGATATAGCTGTGCCAGTCCCCAGTGACACAGCTGTTCCGACAGCAACTCAGATGCCACCTCAAGATCATAGCTCTCAACCCCAAGTACCCACCGGTGTCACAGCTGATATTCCTACAGCCGACCCAGCTGAGCTGGTATCTGTGACACAGGTAGCCGATGATGGCTCTCTCTCTACCTCTCTGATGTCTCAAACAGCTGCCAGAGCTTACCAAAACAAGGTCATGCCTACTCAGTTTGCTGCTCTGCGCAAAGAGAATCTCCAGCTCCGAGAAGAAGTAACCAGTCTGCACACCAAGGTTGATCAAATGCAGACTCAACTCTCAGAGATTCTTCAGCTTTTGAGATCCAAGCCAACCTGAAGCTTCTTTTCCCTTAACCCCTTTCTGGTGTCTTAGTGGCAAAGGGGGAGAGATGCAAGGGGAGAGGTGCAGAAGGAGAAGAGAAAGCTTATATAAGGGAGAGATATAGGGGGAGTGGAGAGTTTTGCTGTGTATCAAGACTTGTTCTTATTCTGATTTCTTATGTCTTGAGCACACTTGTCTCTTCTGAAATGATGCAGTTCTCTTTGTGTTCTATCTATGCCATTTTCATGTTCATGGGCTGATATGTGGTTTTGCTCTGATCTGATTCATGCTATGATTCTTCACACATATTATGCTTCATATATATATGCTTGCTCTGAACATAACTCATGTTAAATGAATACTCAGAACATGCTTTAAAAGAAACTCTAAAGCTGCATCATTATCAACTCAGTTCAGTCTATTAATCATGATTCATTTATTGCTCTGAACTGATGAAATGTAAGTTGTGAGAATATACTACTCAAGTTTTAAATTCAGATCTGTGCATTTGCATTCCAAAAGCAAATCTTTTATGCACAGCTTCAGGGGGAGTATATTCTGACAACCTGCACATGTATTACTCATTCATATCTTTAATTGACATTTGTGAATGGGTTGCCACTAACCACCAAAAAGGGGGAGATTGAAAGAGCATCTAGGCCCCTTAAATGGTTTTGATGGTTAATGGCAACCTAAACTGGAATCTAATGTTTACAATGAGTGTAAGCAGGATGAGTAGGTTCCAGGAAGAGGATTCATCCAGGAAAGGATGACCACCCAAAAGTACAAAGGTGGTTTCCAGGACAAGGAGATAGCTGCGCTAGGCAGCTGTGCCACAGCTGTGAAGAAGCCGGTGCTGTGCAAGGAGTTGCAAGCAAGGTGATGGTGGCTTGATGCGTCAAGGGCCGTGACTACAGTGGGTGGAAGCTGAAGCCTAGGTTTGCTAGTTTTCTTGAGTCCTTAGGAAACACCTGTACTATCAAGAGGGATGAAGTAGCAATGATTTTTTGGAGGTTCTTTTGCTCAATGCTCAGAGTGTTGGACAGCGGCACTGATGCCTTGAGGTCAGTGGCCCTGTAACAACAGTTTTGCACAAGTGTGAAACTGGGATTGTGCTAGCACACTGCTGTGCTAGCTTCCTAAAACCCTAGAGCCCAAAGTTACCTGTGTGGCACAGCTGTGTCACAGGTGAACAACCGCTCTATGACTCAGGTACATCTCTGTGCCAGGGGAGAGCTTGTAAATGCTAAGGGAACTGCACTGCGATAGTCTGTCTGCTCGAGTCAGAAGACTGTTGGAGGTTCTCTCCTGAGTAGGCATCAGAGTTAGTGTGTGCGCTGAGGGCATGTAATGTGCCAGGACCGGGCTGAGTAGTGAGGCTACGTCAGTTAGAGTTTCACCTGTGTCAGCCTTCGGTGACACAGGTATCGGTCTGCCTGAGCCGGTTACCATTGTGCGTTGTGATTAGCTGTGTCATCGGTGCCTATCACCGGTGAGTCACTTAATCCTACATGGCATGAGTGTAACGGTCAGGTGCCTGTGGACTCTATATATAGGGGACCAGGGGAGGTCTTAGACCTCAACCTTTGCTAAACCTCTGCAATCCATTTCGACCGTTGCAAACCTCTTTTCTCCTAAACAGAAGCAAACCTTCCTAAGTCTTAGTTCAAGTGAGAGTTAGAGCTTTGAGCAGAGAGCATTGGTTCCTCCAAGAGTTGTTGTTGCAGATTCTTTCTTGGAGTGTCTACTCCTAGACGGGGCACGTGTAGGAGTTGCTGTGACCACCCAAGCTTGTGTGGGCTGGTACAGTAGTTTGTGAAGGTGATCTGAGGTCTACCTGCTGCAAGGCGAAAGGACTTCCACAAGCAAGAGAAAGAGACCTGAAAACTCAGGTACTCAGAGAACAAGCACAATTCAGTGCTGGCGATCTCTTCGGAGTAGCCTCTCCAACGGAGACGTACCATCTCTGAAAAGAGTGGGAAATTCGGTGAAAAATCCATTGTCTCTTTGAGTACTTTACATTCAGTACTTACTTGTTCTTATTCTAATTTGCATGCTTGTGTGATTCACTGTCATATACAATCTAGCTGTAATCCTTTCTCATTGCCTGTATTAATCTAGCTGTGTCATAGTTGCTTTATTGCTTATCACATATCTGTGCCAGTTACCTGTTACACAGCTTCTGTCATATACATCTGTTTAGGGCTTTCTGTTTACCTGTGTTATCTATCTATGTGACAGCTGTGTGCTAATTTACATATCAAATACTGCCTGAGTAGTTGACCTGTCTCACGCTAGCTCAACCCTTCAACCTGTTAAGCCTTAATCTTGATAAAGTGAAGTAATTGTTTAAAATTGGTTAGCCTCCTATTCACCCCCCCCTCTAGTCGGCACCTACGATCCTTTCACGACGCTCCCGAGGCTCAACTAGATAGGTCTTAGGTTCTTTTTCTCTCTTTTTGGTGTCTTGATGCCCAAGGGGTAGAAGAGTTTAGCTAAGGTAGCTTCATTGGGTAGAAAGGTGTTGAGAGTTACAAGACTTGTTTTATTGTGTTTTATGATGTCTTGTAAACTCTATTCTTTTGTGGTCATGACATGGATGGTTGTATCTCATGTATGATGCTCATTCATGCTCATTTATTCTAGTGCATATTTTTCCATGCTCATTTCCTATGTATATTATCTTTTGTTTTATGCTTACCCATGCACTACGCACACCAATGGATTCCAAGCTATACGGGAAGTTGTTTCACTTTCACCATGACATGTGCATTTACATTCAAAGGCAATATCAAATAATGCACATCTTATGGGGGAGCTCACTTTATATTTTGGAACCTAAAACAACTTTACACAGTTTTTTTACTGAAGTTTTAATCGTGTTGTCATCAATCACCCAAATAAGATAGATTGAAAGTGCATCTTGGCCCCCTAAAAGGTTTTTGATAATTAATGACAAAATGATTAAAGGACTAATGTGCGCTTCAAGATGTTGATTTTTAGTCTCCAAGGCAAGTTAGAACAACCATTGATGTCCCCTAAAAAGAAATGAAAGAGATGTCATGGAACTGAGGAGGTTAAGGATATTTTCTAGTCTTTTTAGTGATCCAATAATCACATTGAATATAGGACAAACCGTACTATAAAGAAGAAGAGCTACTCAACAACATAGAAGAAGAAACTTGCTAACTGCTCAATGAAAATCTTTCTAGAGTTCTTTGAAGAACTCTCTATACCAAACTTCAGTGGTTATCTAGAATGTCTGGACCAGTCGGTTATAATGTCTGAGTGTGTGTGAGAGTAAGTTCCAACGCTCTAAGTGTTGATCCAGACCCTCTAAGTGAGGTTTGTCTCGAGTATCCATAACCTTTTAGAGTTTCTGTTATTTGAGTTCTGCTACCTGGATCTTCAGAGTGAAGTCTGTCCGGACACTCCGAGTGAAGACAAAGCTTCTGTCTAGAGATTGCTTTTCATCCGGGACTTTCGAGTGAAGATCATCCAGACTATCATAAGTGCACTCAATAGCTTTGTCCAGAGTGTTTCATGATATTCGGAACTTCTGAGTGAGGTTTACCCAGACACTTTGAGTGGAGACAAAGATTATGTAGCAAAGCCCTGACTTCGTCCAAACCTTCCAATGGAAGTTCGTCCAGAACCTCCTCCAAGTTAGGCCTTAGCTTCAGTCCCAGTGATTTGTTTTGTTCGGACCCTCATGGTCTGGCACATTTGAAGAAACCAAGTTGGCTCCGCTTTTGCCTATCCGGAACCTTCAAGTGAGGATCTCCTGGAACCTCCGAGTCAATTTGTGTTTCGAGACAGAACGGTTGTTTTCATTGGGAAACTCTGAGTGTCATCGGTTTGGACCCTCCGGGTCTTAGATTTTCCTGAGGTTTTGAACTGTTTGGTATGTTCGAGCTACACCCTCTGAACAGTGTTTTTTTCCCAAACTAGCTGTTGTGTTTGAATCTCAGAACCTCTGACGCGAGATTGTCCGAAACCTCCGGCGTGAGGTTTCTTTCTGAGTAGAGACTAGATTTTTTAGGGCAGCCTATATAAGCCACCACCCCTACTAGGTGAAGGAAAACCCTTTGCGTCCCAAATCCTAAGCTGCACTGTTGCTCTCTTCTCTATTGCTTTTTTGTGAGAAACTTTGAGAGCAAGAAATCTTAAAGATTTGGATTGAATTTTCATTACACATCCAAGCAAGCAATCACCTCCGGGCTGAGACCAAGGTCTTAATACTCTTGGAGTTAGCACCTTATCGACGATTGGTAAACCGGCGATCTTACGGTACTCGCGAGATGAGGATTACTGGGGGGTAGGGACCTCTAGGGGCCAATCGCCAGGAGTTCTGACAGCAGGGAACAGCCGTTTTTATACAGGTTCGGGCCTCCCTCAGGATAATAACCCTACGTCCTGTTGCTATATATTGATCGGGAACACGCTTTACAAAAAGGGGGGGTATGTTAGTGGCTATCCTAGGCCTAGTCGTAGGCTAATCCTAGCTAATCCTCCGGGCTCGACTCCCTCGAGACTGCGGGTCTTCTAGAGCTTCGCCTCCTGACTTGACCTAGATTGACTTCTGGCTACTCCTTCTCCTTGCGACTTGTCTGCTGGCTATTTCGACCTCCCCTCCCCTATGGGATTGCTGATCCTTATATAGGGGGTACCCAGGGTCGTACTGGATGTGGACTTACGCCCGAGTAGGACTCTGGCCCCCTTAAACGTCGGGATTGACTTTCCTAGTTTAAGGGGAGTCTTCTTTCCTTAGCGGAATTGCCTTATCGTCCGAGGATCCTTATCGGGTACGTGGTACCTTCCTAAAGCCTCAGGGAACTACGTACGGGTACCCCGAATACACGGGATACTGTACTACACATCATCAAGCCCCCCATCAATACGTGAAATGAGGTCAAGATGGTTCGGTTGGAAATCTGCCCTTGTCGGGGAGCAGCCCCGAGTAGGCGACCAGATTAGTCCTTGTCGATGACTTCTCCGAGTAGATTCAATCTCTTCCGAGTAGTCACAAGAACCTTATCGGAACAATTTCTTGGAAAAAATCCAGAGCGTTTCTCTAATCTGATCTGATCCGTCGATCACGGACACGCGTTCGCCTGGCGTATTTCTAGGAAACGGAACCATCGTGGCGGAAAATTCGCGTGGTGATGAAGAATCTTTTCTCTCTCTGGCCCATCTCTTGGGTCGTGGGTTGTCAGACCCTCTTTTTCCCGCGACGTGCTCTGTGCGCGAAAAAAGCAACTGTCCGCATTAAATGCGATTGAATCGATCGCGCCGTGAACCGCGCCCGGCGATCGTTCAAATCCTTTAGGAGTCCAAGAATTGGGGTTTTGCCCGCATTGTATTCCTGCCTCCTAGCATTCTTGTTCTCTTCATCGTCTTCCTCGCGCCCATGGCCGGGAACTCTTCAGCGGATAACTTGTGGCCACGCTCAGAGATGACCGAGGCAAATCTCGCGTCTTCCTTTGAGCTGGCTCTTATTCGATCAACCCATCAGGCCGAATTCCGGCCCGTCCGGGTAGAGCGATCCCCAAACCCCGAATCCGGCTGGCTGGTTATCTTTCCTGATTGCTTCCGGTGCGGGTTTTTCTTGCCTCCTTCCACCTTCTTACAATCGATATTCCACTTCTATCGGGTCGAGGTGGTAAACCTCGATCCGGCATCATACATTATCCTTAGTGTATTCGCCCACCTATGCGAAGCCTACCTCGGAATCCGGCCACCGCTGGACCTATTTCGATACTACCATAAGGTGGAAAGAACCCAGAAGAAGATAGCAGGGGGCGCAAGCATCCGCCTTCGAGAAGAAAGGATCACCGAGTACATCGACGCCCCCGAAATCCGGCTCTTCCCAGGATGGGAGCATGGGTGGTGCTACTGCCGCCCCTCGTCTTCCTTGGGCATAAGGTACTGGGGAACACCGCCTGAAGCTGCATCCTCCTGGACCGATGAGGCCCTACTCGACTCCCGCCTCCAGCATCTAGTCGGAGAAATCGCGGCCCTTCGAACTCGAGGCCTATCCTCTGCCGAGGTGGCCGCCGACTTCATCAGACGAGGAGTTTGTCCTCTACGGTTCAGGGAAACAGGCGCTTGGGACTTGTCGAGCGATCCCTATCAACGGTGGAGAAAACTGGGTAAGTTTTTACCCTCTCACCAAAGTAGGTATAGCCCGTCGAAGTATCATAACCCTTCCTTTTGCCTTAAACAGCTCTCCCCGAAGCGGAGGTTTTCGAGAAGGTGGAAGCTCTCTTCACGCATGTACCTTCTCCTGACCGTCCGATGGTCCCTACATCGCTACCCCTTCGACCTCCCAACGAGAAGGAAGAGGTTCTAGCGGTAATCCTTTTTTCTATACGGTCTCTGATTCCTCACGCCTAACTCACACTGGTCTGGCGGGAAAAACCCCCTTTGCAGCAAGAAGGACGTGCGGTAGACGATCCGGAAGCTGGGCCCTCCATCCCTAATCGAGACTCGACCGCGGTTGACGTCCCGGGCCGTGGGACCGCTAATCCGGCCGAGAAGACGGAAGGGACTACCCGGGGCGAGATAAGCTCCGTACCGCCGCCTTGTCTCCGTAAAGCAGTGAATTCTTCAGATCGATGAATGCGCTTCAATCCACTGAAGAGGGCAAGGTACCGTCTTCCTGCTTCCTGTCTTATCAAGCTTATCGATCTCTTCTTCTGATATGCGATTCACAGGGACACTTCTCCGTCAGCCCCCGCGCCTGCCGCTGCTCCGCGGAGGAAAACATCCATCAGGTTACTTCCTGGTCGGGGCTCGGCGGGCGGGGCACCTTCCTCCTTGCCTGCCAAGGACCGGCCGACGTCTGAACTTTCTAGCGGGGAAGCTTTGGCCGAAGAGGACCCTATGGTGCTACTCGGACCCTTGATGGAGGTAAGAAAGACTCCCGCTCCTTAATGGTTCCGTCGACTGATCCTGCCATCCTGACTGACCCGGGTGCCTTCCTTTCAGCGCGCCCGCGCTAAGTGGGACTCTACTCGCGGCGAGGTCCACTCACTTCGCAGCGAAGTCAAATTGCTCCGCACTAAGGTCCACTCTCTTCGCGGTGAAAACGGCATACTCCGAGACCAGTCGGCCCAACTTTCTGAATCTCTTTCTCGGGAGCAGGTGAGAGCTTCGACCGCCGAGGAGAGATTGTCGAAGATGGCGGACCTCCTAGAGCAGGTGCTTACTACAGTCGGCGCGTCTATCCGATCCACCGAAGGCTTTCCTGATCGTCTGGCGGAACTGGATCGCGTGGCTCAGGAATTGTCCGGGCGCTTTCGTCTACCCGACTTGTAACTGCGTAGCCCTTGCGCCTCAGACATGTACGACTTTCCTTCAGTAAATCACTTTTTTAACCGAACCCCAGGACTTTTTTAACCGAACCCCAGGACCAGCCCCCGATTGTTCATTCGAGAGACATTCTCGAGTGGACAATCGACTAGCCTCAAACGTAGAACTTCTGAAGCTGGTCGATGTTCCAGGAATTCGTTAGGACTCGGCCGTCTTCCATTGCTAGCCGGAAAGATCCTGGTCGGGTAGCTTCGACTATCGTGTATGGACCTTCCCATTTAGGAGAAAGCTTATTACTGTTGCTTTTGTTTTGTACGAGTCGTAGGACGAGGTCCCCGACCTGCAATGAACGTTGTCGGACATGCCTGTCGTAATAGCGACGGAGCTTTTGCTGATACTGGGTGGCCCGCAGTAGGGCTTGGGTCCGTTTCTCCTCGATGAAGTTGAGGTCGTCCTCTCTTCGAGGGATTTCTTCCTTGTCGGAATATAGCTTCACCCGTGGCGATTTTAGGGTAAGTTCACATGGCAGCATGGCCTCGGCCCCATATACCAAACCAAACGGAGTTTCTCCGGTGGCCCGATTAGGGGTTGTCCGTAAGGCCCAGAGGACGGAGGGCAACTCGCGAACCCAGGCTTTGGCGTGGGCGGAGAGTCTGTCGAAGACGCGAGTCTTCATCCCCTGAAGTATAAGTCCGTTGGCGCGCTCGACCTGTCCGTTGCTCTGTGGGTGCGCAACCGAGGCATAGCATATCTTGGTGCCGAGCTCGGTACAGTATTCAATGAAGTCGGAGCTGGAAAACTGGGTACCGTTGTCGGTTATGATTCTGCTTGGCATTTTCAGGCACTGGTATGCATAGTGCGCTGCTGCCATGAACTTGGCCAGGGTAGGTCGCCCTAAGATAGCATTGTAGGCTGTCTTGAAGTCGACTACGTCGAACAGGATTTTCTCTGTTCAGAAATTCTCCGGTGTACCGAAGGTAACCGGGAGAGTGATTTGCCCAATCGGCATGGCCGACGAGCCCGGGACGATGCCGTAAAAAGCGTGCGTCACCGTCTGGACGGATGACCGTGGCACTTGCATTGCGTCGAGGGCGTTGGCGAATAGGATATTGAGGGAGCTCCCTCCATCTATTAGCACGCGGCCGACCCGGCAGTTTGTTGATCGTGGGCTCGACCACGATCGGGTATCGTCCCGGTCGAGCACAGTTTTCGGGGCAATCGGCTTGGTCGAACGAGATTGCTATCTCAGACCACTTGATTGCTCGAGGGACTCGCGGAACACTCGCGAGGACTTCCCGGGCGATCGCCTTGTACTGCCTCTTGGACTCATAAGAGGTCGAGCCCCCCGAATATGTGCTCTATTGCTTTGTCATGCCCTTGGAAGGGCTCAGGGGTGGAGTCCCTGTCTTCGGAAGATGTCTCCCGGCTGTTGTTGGCGACCTGAGGATTTTCCTCGCGGCACCTCTCTCGCTCTTCCCGGAGGTATTTCTTGAAGATGCGGCATTGTCGTAGATCATGCGAGTCCGTCTGGTGAAAGTCACACCAGGGTTTGGACGCCTTGTCGGAGGATGTTGCGGGTTTTATCTTTGGAGCGCGGCTTCCAGGTACGCTTCTCGGAGACATCAGCCATCACCTCGTCGGTTCTGGTCCTTTTCTCCTGGTTCCCTCCAGAGGGCTTCTTTTTGCGCTTGGTTTTGCGCGAATCGCCTCTCGATTGGAGGGGAGAACTAGCAGACTCGCCCCGCTGTTGCTTGATGTAACGCAGGGTTTCCTCCGCGCAGGTGGCCTTCTCGGCCAGGTCCATGAGCTGCCTGGTGGTTCTTGGCGGTCGCATGATCAGATCGTGCGTGCACATCTCGTTCCGACTGCCCCGAGTGAAGGCGTGGATGACATCCGAGTCCGTTATTTCGGGTATAGTGTTGCGGACAGCACTAAACCTCTTCGTGAACTCCCGGAACGTCTCATCTGATCGTTGGACGACAAGGAACAGGTCGTCGACCCGACCAGGCCTCGGGAAGGTACCTTGGAAGTTCCCGAGTAGCATGTCGCATAGCTGACCCCAGGAACGGATTGTTCCTGGGGGGAGGTTCGTCAACCACGTCCTAGCGGCTCCTCTGAGGGCGGTAGGGAGATAGTTGGCCATCACCTTCTCGTCGCCGCCGGCTGCCTCGATCGCGGTGGTGTAGATCTGGAGGAACTCCACAGGATTCGTGGTTCCGTCGTATGATTCGAGCGAGCCTGGCTTGAAACGAGAAGGCCATCGCACTTGTCGGAGTTCCTGAGACAGCGCTTGACATCCGCTGAAGGATCCCCGATAAGGCACGTTTTCGTCGCTATTCGGGGTCGAGGATCGGCCCCGAGCACGGGTGTTGTGTGTGTGGTCCCTCCGAGAAGGTTGTCGCTCCTGTTGGCGCCTTTGACGGCGGCGCCGCTCGAGCTGTTCTCGGAGGTCCACCGGTTGCTCCTCCTGAGGAGACCGGTTTCTGGGGTGTCGTCCCTCCTGATCTCGTTCTTCCAACGGAGGAGGGGTGTGCACCCGGGCAGAGCTGTTGGTCACCGATCTAGCTCGAGAAGACTCGGCCTGGTTTTGAGCCTCCTGGAGGTCAGCCCCCAGCCGTTGTAGCCACTGCACGCCCGCAGGTGTAGATAGATCTGCTACGGGCGGCTGTGACAGTAGATTGCGCACTTCCGCAAGTCTTCGAGCAGTTCGGGACACGTACTCCCTCGTTCCCAGGGGAGTTCTCTCTCCAGCAGCGGGCAAATCTCCGTTCCGACGAGGAGTTCTCTCCTCGTCAGCGGGTAATCCTCCGTCCACGTGAGAGGTATCCAGCGTATTACGCGGCTGTGAGCCCCCGGGCAAATCTGGATCTACGGGGCCTTCTCGACCATCGTTGATCGCGAGTACCATCCGAGGTCCTTGACTGGACGATGTGTACTCGTATTCCATCGCGTGGTCCTCATCGGACACGACGCGGGTAAAGTCTTGATCGTTCTCACGATCAGAATTTGCGGGAGAAATCCCAGCCATGGGACTGGCCATTCCCGCCGGGGAGTCGTCGTTCAAGACCAACTTCCCGCTGAAGGCCCTGGCGCACTCGGTTCTGAAGTGGTCAGCCTCGCAATCCGAGTCCTCTCCAGGGGCGTATTCTCCGAAGTCAACTCGATCCGTTACCGGGTATGGGTCCATAGGGCCAAAGTTGTCGTAAAAACCCTGGTCCGAGTACCCAGTACGGGGCAAGATTGCGATCGGTTTTCCTGCCGTGCTTGCTACTTCCTCCTCAGACGAGGCCGAGGAGGGCTGTGCGAACGGCGCTGGGATCTGATCGCGCCTAGTTGCGCGTCCTGCCGACTTTGAATCTTCCTGGACGGCTTGGTCCGGAGAGGTCCCCACGGTCGGCGCCATCTGTCGACGATTGGTAAACCGACGATCTTACGGTACTCGCGAGATGAGGATTACTGGGGGGTAGGGACCTCTAGGGGCCAATCGCCAG
This sequence comes from Stipa capillata, assembly GCA_019208055.1. Lineage (NCBI taxonomy): Eukaryota > Viridiplantae > Streptophyta > Magnoliopsida > Poales > Poaceae > Stipa > Stipa capillata. The sequence goes on from JAGXJF010000661.1 coordinate 60,829, forward strand.
GAGTTCTGACAGCAGGGAACAGCCGTTTTTATACAGGTTCGGGCCTCCCTCAGGATAATAACCCTACGTCCTGTTGCTATATATTGATCGGGAACACGCTTTACAAAAAGGGGGGGTATGTTAGTGGCTATCCTAGGCCTAGTCGTAGGCTAATCCTAGCTAATCCTCCGGGCTCGACTCCCTCGAGACTGCGGGTCTTCTAGAGCTTCGCCTCCTGACTTGACCTAGATTGACTTCTGGCTACTCCTTCTCCTTGCGACTTGTCTGCTGGCTATTTCGACCTCCCCTCCCCTATGGGATTGCTGATCCTTATATAGGGGGTACCCAAGGTCGTACTGGATGTGGACTTACGCCCGAGTAGGACTCTGGCCCCCTTAAACGTCGGGATTGACTTTCCTAGTTTAAGGGGAGTCTTCTTTCCTTAGCGGAATTGCCTTATCGTCCGAGGATCCTTATCGGGTACGTGGTACCTTCCTAAAGCCTCAGGGAACTACGTACGGGTACCCCGAATACACGGGATACTGTACTACGCATCATCACACCTCCTAGACAGTTAGGCATCATTTAGAATTCTTCAAGATTAGGAAAAAGCCGAGAAGTTTGTGAATATTGGAGTTTGCCTACTGTAAGGTGAAGTGCTACCAAGAAGAAAAGGGGGCTTCACATCGGCAAGCCCTTTGTGAAAAGGGCACGATTTGGTGCTGACTTTGATCATTGGATCAAACTTCCTCAACGGAGACATAGAGCCTCGCTCAAACGCTCAAATTTCAACAACAAATCCCATGTCTCCGGTGTGGTTATCCCTTTGCACTTCTCTATACTTGTTTCCTTGCTTATTTTGATCACTAGCATGCTAGGGTTTGCTTAGAGCTATAGAATTACTTGTGTAGAATTTTTTTTTGGTATTAGTTTTTGTTAATCTCCTATACACCCCCGCTCTAGTCGATAACCTAGATTCTTTCACATAGGAATTGTGCTAGAGCTGACAATAATTGCTTGTTGATGAGACGGTGGCCCGATCTTTCGGTGAGATGAAGGTAGCTAACGGTTTGGTGGAGTTTGACCTTGATGATCCGACTATACCGTACGCGACAGTACGCCTTAGCAATCGCTAAACCAACCTTCGATGGTTATTGACCTTGCCATAGGCACGATTAACCTGAACAATGAAGTTCGAGTTCCTGCAAGCAACTAAAGAATCAGCAAGAACTATGATAAATTGCAATCTGAAATTACGAGTATTAAATTGGCACAAGAGATAGAAGAAAGTATATTAGGATTCCACTGGCGATTTAAATAAGGCGGTAGTCTTACACGACTTGTAAATGCGATAATGTAGCAGTAGCTAAACAACTCAATGAAACCTAAAAACTAAGAGAGAATCCTAGGGGTATATAAAGACAAGAGGTGATCTGTTATAGAGACAGTCTCAGATTATTTTGGTTGTTGCGATCGGCTCGTAAGGAATTTGGATATGGGGTTGGACAGGTTGGAAAGAACACGAGATAAGATTTCCAGAGAGTCCAAGATCACCCAAATCGGAGTCCGTATTCTCGAGATAAAAACATTGAAGTCAGAGCTGTCTCAGCAATCTGAATTAGAGTCCAGATCTTTTGGGACTCTATCTCTAGCACTTCTTGGACCAAAAGTGACGTGGGAAGACTCCTTGTACAGCACCAATTCATGTGGGGATATCTTCATGGACACATGAACTCTATTCCTTCCTTCTCCCGAGAGCTTGAACTTGAATCCTCGCTTGTTCTTGACGATCTTGACGAATCGTCATTTGTTCTTTATAGCTCAAGCAGCGGATGTACTTGAAGTAGTGGAAGTAGAGGTGGCAACGGGTATATCCATGGGGGCCATGTCCTTATTACTTGTGCTGATATGGTCAGTGTGCCAAGCTACTTTGGTTTTCTAGATGCCAAAACCAATGAGGCCTATCTTCTCAGCTTGCTCTATCTCGTTGCATCAGTGAATTGCTATGCAATTCGTTAAATGGGCTTTGAGATTGGTAGCTTACGTGTGCTGTGCAAGCCTGTGCAAGCAGCTTTGCTGGATATACTCTTGGCTGACATCAAAAGGCTAGGTGGGGCTAGACAAAGGAAGCAGTAATGAGGTGCCAGCAATAGATTGGGGGACAAGAGTACATAGGTAAGGTAAAAGAAAAGTGGCTTCGTTATTTGTTAAAATTATCTCCCTTGGTTATCTTGCTATCATTTTACTAATTCATGTTTAGTGAATTAGTTACCAATTTTCACTTGCGTTAAGCGTCATATAGAACTTAGCTCAATAATTCTGACAATATTGGTAGATGTTCTTTAGATTATTTATAGCTCAACAAGAATATTAGATCTTATTGGTCATTATCGTCAGTTGCATTAGTCCCTTTAGGGTTTATTTGGTTGCACATTTTAAATGCATGCATGAGATGATGCAACCAAAAGAAAAATAATTAATTCTTGCTCAATTCCATTAACCTCAATCCTAATTAGAAATCCAGGATGTCACATTACCCTACCTCCTAGAACGCCTCCATAGCATTTGGTGGCCCTCTCAACGCTCATTCCTCAGTTGCGGTTGCCGTCCCCTTCAAGGACGAATGATGGTGCATTGAACATCTCACCTATAATAAGGTGTTGATAGTGACGGTGATGGTCAACGATGCAATAGCATATGGCGATGGTGTAACGGTGTAAGTGATTGGCTTTGCCTTCGGGCTTTGTCTTCGGTAAAGTGAACTCTTAACCTTGTCGACAACCCATGTAGCGATGCCTCTAATCGTCTTCTTCGATGACACCCCGATGAAGGAGACAACCCGACAAGGAGAAGAGCGGAGGAGAAGGAAAAGAGGCGAAGGAGACGATCAGGAAGGAAGAAGATGATGATGTGGAGAGGGGCTCTAAAGCGTCTGTTCGGATGAAGACAGTGAAAAGAAAGAGATTTTTAGGACATGTTTAGTTTAAACTCTAGACTTTAGACAGACCACTCCAACAAACGTTTAGTTGCAACCATGTCATGCCATACTTTTCGCTTGTCACATACGCATATCACGCTCGTCACGTACTCGTATCTTAACCAACCTTTTCCACAGGTGCGGCACCAATTTGGATACCACAAGAATATTGCCTTGCCTAGCTTGTGGTAAAAAAACGTGGTAATGCATGGAAAGCATCCATAATCTCTCACATAGCCCAACTTAACCTCCCTTTAGGCCCTATTTGGCAATCTTGTACAAAATTTTACTTGTAAACAGTTTACAAGGGTAATTTACTTGTCACCATAAAATACAAGTGTAATTTAATTCATCTGTAATTAGCCGTTTGGGAATGGGCCCAAGAGCTTGGCCGGATGAGGAGGTCGCAGTTCTGGAGCCTGCCTCCGCCGCCATTTCTATTGCTCCTCCACGGGCGGTGACCTCTGCCACCACGCCATCCCCACGTCTCCCCCCCAAGGAGCCCCAACCCGTTGCGGTGTCCGCCGTCTGTCGCAGCTCCGGGGCGCGGGCAATGTCCTCGCCCTCCCTTGCCTGCGGTGGTGGCCTCGCCGCGGCCGACGCCGTGAGCGCGGGGCGGCGGCAGCGAGGAGGAACCGGTTCCTCCCTATCGGGACAAGGAGCTAAGCGGCGGGAGGCCTCGGGACCAACGGGATGAGCCAGCGGGAGGCGGGAGCAGGTCGGGAAGGAGGTTGGCGGCGACGGATCTGGGTGGTGGAGGGCGGCGGCGGTGAGAGACCTCGGGGGAGGCAGGTGGAAGGCGACGGCCCAGTCGCATGGAGCTTGGAGGCGTGGTGGCTGATGGAGTAGCTGGAGAGGAGCGCTGCAGAGCGGTCGGCGGTGAGGACGCTATGGTGGCCGCCAGAATCTATGGCGGGGATGAGGCGGAGTGGGGAGAAGGAGAGGTGGGGGGCGGGGCGGAGCGGGGAGAGGCGGCGGAGGAGTTGAGGTATGCGGTTGCACCGACGGAGAAAAAATAAAACGTACCCGTGAACAGTGTTTCTTTTTACCTGATAATTGCTAAAATGACAAATTTGACCGAGCCCAAAATCAGATATCTAAACAAGCTTTTTTCAAATAGGCCGAATTATTTACGTGGACCGTAATTTAACCGGTCTTCCAAACAGGCCGTAGCGGTAGAAATATCCACCCTCCCGCTGTGGCCCAACTCCATGCAGCCCACCCCCGCCGACCCCCTACCTTGGCATTTGGCGATACACAACGCAGCGTCGACCTCGCGGCGCCGCCCTGCTCCCTCGCCCCGCGGCCCCGCTTCGCCAGTTCGCCGCCACCACCTCCGCGCCCCCCTGCTCGCAGCCCCCCATCCCGAGTTGCCGTCTCCCTCCACCTCCGTCTCACCCTGCTCGGTGCCGCTCCTTCTCGGCCGCACCCTCCGGCGGCCCGCGCCGACGTCTCCTCCCGAACAGGCTGCACTGCGTCATTCCTTTCCGCCGTCACCGGCTCTCCGCCTTGTCCCTGGGTGCCTAAGTTGTCGGTAGGCCGCCGTAAGCCCTGGTTATTCTTGGTTGCTGCTTTGCTGGTCCCGCCACCGGTTCCGGCGCCAATGGCCGCCACACGCGCCGCCGCCGCGTCGGCGAAGCAGGTGACCAGACGGAACTTCCCAGAGGCCGTGCGAGAGCTGGCGGCTCACCTGAAGGAGTGCGACTACGTGGCCGTCGCGGCGCTGAAGACGGGCGCCCCCATGGGGTGGCGGCGGGCGCTGCCGGTGGACACCTCAGAGACGGCGTACCTGAAGGCTAAACTCGCGGCAGAGTCCTTCCAGCCTCTCCACATCGCCGTCTGCCCATTCCGTTTGGACGCCACCTCCCACTCTACCGTCATCGCCTACCCGTAAGCAACTCTCTCACTCAACCTCCACGAGAAGTATTAACAACTAGGATTTGTGGTGTGGCACTCTGTCGAACATCTTATGCACGCTGGAACAGATGGTAATATGGTTCAGCTATTTTGTCGGGCAAAAGAAGTTGACCCATCAGCTTATGTATTGTGTGATTAGTGAGGCATTTTATCGAACACCTTGTGTGCATAAACGGAACGTTGCTGCTCCTTTGAACAGTATGGAATGCAGCTGTCGTAGCTTGGGGAGCGGACTGGACTGCCATACAAATAGGAAACTTATGTGTTGAGCCAGGCGTTCTGTCACAATAAGTTGTGTATGTTATGTCTGAAAATTTAGTTGGGTAGCAGATTCAATTCGAAGTAGCATAAAAGTTTAGTTTATCTATTTAGTTTATTTCTTGTTTTTCTATGATTTGGTGTTAGCACAATAGTTTGTATTTGTAGAATTGAATCTTTGGGAGGATAAGTGCAGAAGGCAATGGTGGACAGTTGAAGTGATATATTTTAATTATGTAATGCTATGTATTCAAGAAAAGGTTGCTACACGTACATATTGCAAGCACATTGAACAGTGTGTGTTGAATAAATGACCTGGTACCAGGATGAGGCAGGTGGCAATTCATAAACAAATCTAAATCTTAGCAAAAAAGTGATCTAAATTTGGGGAATGGCAAGATGGAATCAGGTTGGTTTATGGGTGGACCTTGTTGGGAGCTAATGTTTAGCAAATACAAGTCAGCAGCAATATCTGAGTAAGAAAGGACCAGGTATCAACTAAGAGCTCTGGGAGTTGCCATAATCTGTCTGTAAATCAAGGAAATTGATCAGTTGGCAATCAAATGAAGCATACTTTGCAAAGTAGCAAGCAGACAACAGGGACGTAAGATAGAGAACATAAATTACATATGAAATGACAATAAAGTTTGCTTGGAAAATCTCTAGCTTGCCAGCAGAACCTCTTTTCAGTTTGACCATACTCAAGTCTGTTGCTTGTGCTACTACCAAAGAGTATTCTTTGTTTGGTGTTCTGTTATGCATAATTTATTATGTCTTCTGTGACACTAAAATATCCATTTATTCACATGGACAATGGACTCATCTGAGTTTATTGCTGGGGTGTTTATGTAGTTTTACACTTGGGGTTCACTATTTTTTTTTGGATAATCAATCCAGGTTTCTTCCTTTGAGTACCATGCTTGCTCTGTTTTTTTGCTTTAGTCTATTGATTTTTGTAGTCCCTCATCATTGCTGATGCTCGTGCGGGTCTTTTGGTTGTACAGGTACAATTTTCATTTGTTTCCCAGAGATGAGCTACAACTTGGAATGCCTTCTTATAGTTTCTCTTGTCAATCGTCTTACTTTACATCTATGGCTCGTGATGGTTTTGATTTCAATATGTGCATTTATGATGGTGAGTGGTATACCAGCACGTAAACGATAGCAAGTTGGGTTATTTTATAGAGAGGGCCTAATTCTCTGGTGACTATATTGGCAGGTATATCTTATCTATCAAGGGTGCAAGAATCATCGGCGAGGCAAAAGATCTTTATCCCTCATCTACGCCACCCATCTCCATCACCAAGTACATCTGTTGCTGATTCAGTTTTTGCGAGTAGAATTAAGTCGAGAATTGAGCATTGGCGAAAAGGATATGCAGAACCAAGTAACACAGCTGATGGTAATAGTACTAGGGCTTTACTCTGCTTATTACTTAGATGGCTCCTAACATGACTTCTTATTGTGCAGGTTCTTTAGTTAATTCCCTTAGGAAACTAATTTTGGGCGGTGAATCATATGGTTCAAGGCCCAGTATGAGCATTGATGTCTGCAGTGATCGCCAAGTTCAACTGGTTTTGGAGGTGTGGTTTTCCACTTACATTTGATGGTTTGTCCCAAAAAAGAAATGTCATTTTGTTAAGTAGTGTTAGACTCCTTGAAGGAAAATATGATACATATTTGCTTACTCATGCTCTACTGTGGTTTTGGCTGCAACTGCTAGCGTGTGAAGAATTGACAAATTTGAAATAGATGACATGCTTTTAGCGGGGTCTGACTTGTATGGACGCACCCATACGGTGCAATCCGCATATAAATATATCAAATTGTAGTTGATTAAAATTGTGTACTCCAAATGCTGCGCTTTGATTCTCTAATCTTTGGAGTCAAATAGTAACTTTAGTAGTTCAGTGTATTTCTGCAATTTTTGATTGTGTTTAGCTGTGCTGCAGACAGTAAATCGTATCTCTGATGACCTTGTACCTCTTGTTGTTCCGGACAAAGCTGGGGTGGCTAGGGCAGTGCGTGTGATCTTTACTAGTTCTGCAGAGGATAAAAATCTTCTCCTGGTTTGTATCTCTAGAAATTGGCAACACCATGTACATTGTAAATAAATAGGACATTGTCAACTTAATCAGGATCCTTTTTTGATGGAACACATTTTCAGATGGACATCCAAAAATTAGAAGACGAACATAGTTTGAAGTTTCGGGGATTTCGAGAAGTTATTGATCTGCTATCATCTTCACATAAACCAATCATATCATACAATTGCCTGAATGGTAGGTTGATGCATCTATTACCTTTCATTTCGAACAATGGTAGGTTGATGCATCACTAACCTTTTATTAACCTTTCATTTCTAACATAGCATGCCTTCTTTTTCCTTTCTCAGACCTTACAATGATACACTCCAAATTTGTTGCGCCTCTTCCACCAAACCTGCATGAATTTACATGTTCCTTGAGGATGGTTTTCTCTAGGGTTGTTGATATTGGCCACATGTGGAGAGAAATTGGCCCTTTGAGAAAAGCGAAGAATATACAAGCTGCGCTGAGTTACTTAAAAAGACAGTACTTTGTGCCAATGGAAATAGAAATACCACAGCAAGGTATAGTTCCAGCTAACATAATTCACACACCATGTTCTTAATAAAAGATGCAGTTTCTCCTTGTTCATCATACTTTAGGAAATGGAATATGGAATATATTATTGGTAACTAGTAAGTGTGAGCATCGAATTATGCATACTTCATCATAATGCTTACTAGCATTTTGTATTGAACTCTCAATCTCCCTTTCTTTGTTTGCACAGATGGTACGAACAGTGTCACAAAAAATGGAGAAAATGTTTTGAGAATAACAAAATTATTTGCTAAACTAAGTAAGTTACTTAAAATCAGTCCCAAGTGTCAATCTCGATCTGGTGAGCAGCATTACACAGTTGAAGAATACTGTAACATCTTTTATCCCGGTTGTGTGGCCGAAGAATCTGATGATGTTGACTGTGCTAATGAGTCAGATACCACAAGGACAGTGAGCACTGATTGTGTTATTTTCTTGTGGGGCTTTAGGGAGACATCTGCGAAAGAACTGAGATATCGCCTTACAAGCTTACATCATGTCTTCTCAAAAGACTTCGAGCTCAGATTGTTGGATAAGTCAAGCTCAGCTTTAATATTCCATAGTTCTGATAGTGCAATGGAATTACTACGAGAAATAGGCTCAGAAAGTCCCTCACTCAATAATTTCTTCTCAGAAGGTCTAAAAGCTGCAGGTTTTGATGTCTACAGGAAGGCTTGCAGGTTAGGGCTTTGGGATTCAGATTTAGCTGAGGCCCTGGAGAGTGTTTCATTGGAGCCAGCTACTTCAACGCTTTCTGGGCATGTTACCTCTGAGATATACTGGAATAGTTCATTGATGCTGGATCTAAAGGAGTATCTGGAATGCTAGAACATCATAGAACCCTTAGATTTTGTTCAAGTCATCTCAGATTAGTGAGAGCACCTCTCAAGATAGCAGTCACAGCAGATAAGTGAAATCATACTTGAGGTTCGCTCTAGGTGAAACTTTATTTTGGTTTTGCTGCAGACATCGCCATCTGCATATTTGAGTTAGGCCTCTAAGCCTGATATACCAGTCAGCATTTCCTGGAATTTTCAATGAAGTACCTTCTCCCATTTCCTGGCGATCAGAACATGACTTACATGACCCGCATGGTACTCGACAAATCATTATCCCACGGGGGCGGTTCTACTAGTCATGCAATCCTGTGGAACAGCGACAAGGTTTTCAGCCCAAATTGTTGGTCCGGACTAAAAAATGCAGGTATGTTCATTTAAAAGATGATAAGTGATACCTCCTGATATTTCATGACTAGATTTCGTAATTGCAACAGGAACCAATGCAAGTATGGGACTGACATAGGCTTGCCCTGTTTTCTGCAGCTTGCATAGCAGGAAGTGGATGATATGCTTCGATTGATGGATGACATGCCGTCCTGGATGGTATAGGGTAGGGATCAAGGGAAAAAGTTACGGAAAAATTTCAGTCAAAATTTGCGAAATCAATGAATTGCTGTGGGCAGCGAGAACTGCCAATTTCAGTCAAAACATTCAGCCTAACTTGAAATTCTCGGTTCATTATCATTCTAAAGGATAAAAAGCCACTATAGATCACAAATTCTCTTCTATCATCGTGTGGAGGTTCTCTTTACTTGTTGGTTTGTTCTCAAGTTTGAATCCCTTGACTTCTGTGTATTGCAATAAATTTTGGTCAAATTTTCAAATGTCAGATTTTGAATTGGCCCGAAATTTTTGATATTTTCACCGAATTTCCTTGAAAAATCCGAATTTCGGTGAGGGCGAAACATCTTAGCAAATCGAAATTGTTTTCCCTGGTAGGGATACTTCAAAATGGGCAGTGTGTAAGAGATTATGGGGGCGTCAGCTGTCTTGTCTATTCTTGCCATTGCTGCATTGCAGAACGAATGGAATGGCAAATCTAGATCAAACAAGGAACCTAGTCCCAAAAGTCAATGCATTGTGAACACAAGCCATCGTGCTCCTGCCTAACCACATGGACCCGTAGAACAACACCGTGAACCCAAGCAATATTAAAGTCTTCTTTCGATGCACATCAAAATTCGTCGAGACATTCGCATGGGGAAAGTGCGCTTTAATCATGCCTTGCGAATTGCAATATTACGTCTCTGTCATTGCCTTCTCATGTCTAATGATTGATCATTGTGCTACCCAGCAGAATCATGCCCTTTCGTGGTCGATGCCGCGCTGCCTTTCTCACGGAAACGGAGCGGGAGACCTCCATTTCGTCGCAGAAATGGAGCGAGAATTCCATGTGCGAGATTGCCCAAACGGTTTTTCTTTTATCAGCAGTTAGAGCCGCAAGTAACGCGACGGTTATTTTGGCAAAGCGCTGACCTGTCAAAACCACGCGTCGGAAAGAGATTGGAAATGTTGGAAACCTCGGTCCCACTAGGAAGTGGGACCCACCCGTCATGGGGAGGGGTGTGGGTTTCCTTTAAGTCACTTTATGTGGATACTTATCCCTTAGATTAGTGGAGGCTATAAAAGGAGATGGGAGTCACTTGTACTGTAACCTTTTTGATCGATCAATAAAGAAGCTCTCTCTTTCCTCCCACATTGTGTCTCTCATTTTATATTCTGTACACGTGCTTCGTCCTTCTTCTTCCTCGACGTCGACTACGCTACGCTGTGCAACCCGAGGACCGGACTCGCCGGCAAAGGTTGCACAACACGTTATCAGCACAACGCCCTCCGCCGAGCCTCTCCACCGAGCTTCTTCTTCCGAGGCTCACTTTACAGGTTGAGGTAGAGATCGACGAAAACATGAAAATGGGTTCTCCATTGAATCTAGATCCATTTTTTTTATTCATTTGGTATTTTGTTTTGGTTTTTGTTTTGACCCACGTGCGAAGCTTCTCGAGAAAACGATGCCGACAGAAGTCGCCGGCCAAGCCATTTCGTTTCTCCCAAGAAAATCCGATGCCGACAGAAGTCACCGGCCAAGCCGATCGGAGAGGGGTTGTAGATCGATGTGGGGAGACGACGCCGTGCATGGATCACACGTCGCGTCGCCACCATCACGCCGCCCCGAATGGCGGCCTCGACGGTGCGGTCATTGCAGCCAATGCCGAGCCCCCACACGGGCGCCGGCCTCCACCGCCGCCGCCGGCCATCGTCGCCGGCCATCGCCGCCGGCCCCGGCAGCGCCGCCCCCGCTCGGGCGCGCGCCGGCCGAGACACGCCGCTGCCGGCCCCGGCCATGCCGGCAACGGCAGCCGCCGCCCCGCGCCTCGGCCGCTGCCGCCCCCGCACAGGCGCGCGCGCCGCTGCCGCCCCGCGCTCCGCACCGCTCGGGCGCGCCGCCACCGCCGACCGGTCTGATCGGCCCAGAGAGGCGGTCTGACCGGCCTCCTGCGCCACCGCCCCCCTAACGGGCCGAGGGCAGTGCGGTGGTGGGCCGCACGGTGGGCCGGCCCACGAAGACCCATGAAGCGGCAGTGAGAAAGAAAATAAAAAAAGGGAAAAAAAGGGGGCAGGCCGGCCAGTCTGACTGGCCCGCCTGGTGGTCTGACTAGCCCGGTAAGCCGATCTGACCGGCCTGGGGCAGCGCGCGGCATTCTTTGCATTTTGGCCCCTGGAATCTTCATATTTTACGCATTTTAATTTTCTCAGTACTAAAATTTTGCGTAAAGTCCCTATAAATTTCAGAATTAGCAGAAATATTTGTTTCTAGCATAAAGGGGCCTCGGGAACTCAATTTTTGCATCAGATTTTGATTTTCGCAGCTATTTCACATGCTTTAAATGATTATATGCCATTATTAATATGTTTTGCTGGTTAAAGATTAATTTAAGTATGAATATTGCTTTTAATCTTCATATATCTCATATATTGGCATCATTTAAGTATTGAAGCACCGTTTTAGAATTACTTTTGTATCATACAATATTACCCGTAAGTAATGTTTGTAAACCTATGCATGAATGCTATAGGATGCCCACCGAGGCAAGGATGGAGGTTGGGGTACTGAGTACCCAAGGAAGGAACTACACAACATGGGCCCCCGCCATGGAAACTCTGCTAGAAAACAAAGGGCTATCTCACATCATACATGGACCAACAAATGAATGTAGGTCCTTGGCTGCCATGAGAAGCAAGATGACAACCCTAAGCATCCTCACCAATTGCATTTCTGAGGAATTGAATAATGAATATCTGATGGAGATGGAGCCAAAGATCCTATGGGACACGCTAAGAAAGCGTTTCCACCACCATGAAGTGGTAACCCCCATGGATGTGTTGATGAACAAGTGGAACAACCTCTGCTTCCAGGATTTTGAGTCTGTTGCTATGTATGCCCTCGGTATGAATAATCTCCTTTCCAACTTTGAAAAGTTTGGTTACACGCTCACTGAGAATGAGATGGTTCGAAAAACTACCTCCACCATGCATGTGGAGAACGTGTCCTTAGCAAAGAAATTGCAAGCAAAGGAATATACATCATTCTCTGAGCTAATCCATTGTCTCCTCCTACTAGAGACGGAGTTGGTCATGAAATCCAACGCTGTATCCGTCCCAAGAAGAGTGACAAGGGCAGAAAGTTATAGTCCAGGAGAAGAACCAAGACCAAAATACCTTACAATAAGCAACATCTCAAGAACCACCATGATGCCTCTGGTAAGAGTGGGCCTAAAGCACACCAAATATTTTGGGCAACCGAGGAAGAGATAACTATGATGAAACTAGCCCAAGAAGGTCAATCTCCCCTCATGGGAGCCACGAATGGCGCCCTGGCAGATGATGAAAGATTTGCCTAACAGAATTGTGCTATGATACATTAATAATTCTTGAATAACTTTGTAAGCTTTATGAGAGCATGCACTTTATTCTTTCGGTGTTTTTGATTATATTCGGACTTATTCCTTTATTCAATATTTATTCATTTATGGCATGTGATGTTCTGAAATGTGTATGCATTTAATTATGCTTGCTACATACTCGCAATGTTATTAATTAGATGCAATATTTTAGAACACGCGTGGCGCAAAATGGAGGAAGTATGCCTTGTGGACAGTGGCACGACTAATACCATACTAAGGGAGACAAATATTTTCAGTCTATTCGCAAAGGTACGGGCAGTATCATGACATTCGCTGTTAGCGGTTCTAGTATAATAGACTCCGGAAGAGCCACATTATACTCCCAATGGGTACAATTTTGACAATAGAAGAGGCATTATTATACACCGAATCGACTAGAACACTCCTTAGTTTTAAGGACATTCGCGCTAATGGTTTCCATGTAGAGACCGATGATGAAAATGATAAAGAATATCTACTCATCACTAAGCACGACGCACATGGAAAGAGGGTATTAGATAAACTAACTTCATTTGACACCGAGCTTTACTACACTAGAATTGTAGCATCCCCGGTGTACACTACCTTTAAAACTATTTTTAGAAGCTCTGAATTATTCCTCCTATGGCATGATAGGCTTGGCCATCCCGGTCTAAGGATGATGAGAAATGTTATTAACAACTCTAATGGTCATAACATTAATGTGAAATTTTTTCCAAATCAGGAAGATTTCGTATGCCCCGCATGTGCCACGAGGGAACTAATTATTCGACCATCCACTTTGAAAATGAAGGATGAAATCCCTGTCTTCCTAGAACGAATACAAGGGGATATATGCGGTCCTATTCAGTCCGGTCAGGGCCATTTTGGTACTTTATGGTGCTCATCAACGCGTCCTCGAAATGGTCGCATGTCTCTTTATTATCCACATGAAATCATGCTTTTGCAAAGCTAATCTTGCAGATAATTCAGATTAAGAATAAATTCCCAGATTATCAGATCAAGTCCATCCGAATGGACAACGCCCGTGAATTTTCTTCAAAAGCATTTGATGATTGTTGCCTAGGCATGGGAATTAAGGTTGAGCACTCAGTACCTCATGTCCATACCCAGAATGGTTTCGCAGAGGCATTAATTAAAAAAAATTAAATTTATTGCCAGACCGCTATTACAGAGTTGTATTTACCAACAACATGTTGGGGACACGCAGTGCTGCACGCTGCAAATCTCATTAATTTTAGACCATCGGCCTATAACATCCACTCTCCTATGCAACTAGCACAAGGGTCGGCACCGAAAATTTCCCACCTTAGAAGGTTTGGTTGCCAGGTATATGTATCTATACCACCACCTCAGCGATCAGCAATGGGGCCCGCTTTGATGATTGCATTTTTGATGAGGATCATTTTCCGATATTAGGGGGAGGAAATCAACCTCTTGTTGAAAAATGTCGTGAAATTACATGGCAAGCCACGGTGATCCAAGCATATGACCCGCGTACTAGTGAAGCAAATAGAGAGGTCCAGAAAATAATTGATTTGCAAGCATTAGCGAATCACCTGCCGGATCACTTTAGTGATTTAAAATCCGTGACTAAGTCGCCTGTGCCCGCACGCAATGCACCGGAGAGGGTTGAAATACCAAGAAATGATGAAGGTATACCCGTTCCCGTCCAAAGGCCTCAGAATAAAAGGACGAGAACTCCGGTCCTTCGTGTCCCAAGTACCCGGGGACGCTCGGCAAAAAAGGACAAGAAAGACTTACCACGGAAAACCACTGAAGCGCCCCAAAAGAATAAGGGGAGCCAGTTGAGACCTGGCACAAGTACAGAACAAAATGTTCCTGATTTGAACCTTCCATTGGAGGAAGCACCTAGCGGAGATGTGTGCGCACACATCGGCGCAGAAAAGCTAAAGGACCTTGCTCCCGCTACAGGAAATAGCGATGAGTAAAGGGAAGCGCATGAAGAAGCGCTCCATGACAAAATGGCCATAAACTATATAGAAACAGGGGAATCTTTGAATAGGGTAACAGCCAATGTCGACATTTATTTTGCGAATAAGATTGTCAAGATTATTGATCTTGATCCCGAGCCTGTATCGCTCGCCGATTGTAAGAAACGATCGGATTGGAAAAAATGGCAAGAGGCAATCACCGCGGAATTATTATCTCTGAACAAAAGAGAGGTATTTGGGCCCGTAAGCCTAACCCCTCACCACATACGCCCTGTAGGTCATAAGTGGGTCTTTGTTCATAAGAGAAATGAAAATAATGAGGTGGTCAGATACAAAGTAAGGCTTGTTGCACAAGGTTTCACTCAACGACCCGGAGTCGATTTTGAGTAAACTTATTCCCTGGTCATGGATGGAATTACCTTTAGATATTTAATCTCAATGGCAGTTAATTTGAATTTGAAAATGAAACTCATGGATGTGGTAACAGCAGACCTATACGGAACCTTAGATTCGGACATTTACATGAGGGTACCAGAAGGTATTCCCATACCGAATCAAGACAGAGCAAACAGGAGCCTGTATAGTGTGAAACTTAGAAAGTCACTATACAGACTCAAATAGTCTAGCAAAATGTGGTATAATTGCTTAAGCGAGATACTAAGCAAGAAAGGCTACACGAGCAACAAAGATTGCACTTGTGTATTTATACGCAGGTCCCAGGATGGATTCTGTATAATCTCGGTGTACGTAGATGATCTGAATATTATTGGCACACCTGAGGATATTGATGAAGCAAGTTCTTACTTAAGGTTAGAATTTGAAATGAAAGACTTAGGCAAGACCAAGTATTGCTTAGGTTTGCAACTTGAGCATGTCCCTGAAGAGATATTAGTACACCAATCTTTTTACACTCAGAAAGTGTTGGAAAGATTTAGCTTCGAAAAGGCATACCCTTCAAAGGTCCCCATGATTGGGAGGTCCCTACAGCAAGACAAGGACCCGTTTAGACTTAAGGAAGAGGGGGAGGAAGTTCTGGGACCAGAATTCTCATACTTGAGTGTAATAGGAGCACTCATATATCTTGCAAATTGCACAAGGCCGGATATTGCATTCAGCAAGGTATAGTTCTAAGCCTACCAAACGGCACTGGAAAGGCATTAAGGATATATTTCGCTACCTCCAAGGAACCAAGGGCCTTGGCTTGTTCTTTAGAAAGAATCAAGACTTGTCCATGGTTGGATATGCCGACGCGGGGTATCTTTCAGATCCGCATACAACTAAGTCACATATAAGGTATGTTTTTCTATGTGGCGGGACTGCAGTCTCATGAAAATCGTCTAAGCAAAGTCTTGTATCGACTTCGACTTCGACTAACCACTCGAAAATCATTGCCTTATATGAAGCTTCACGAGAATGTGTTTGGCTTCGACGGATAATCAACCATATACAGAAGTCATGTGGATTGAACACCGTACAAATCCCCACAATTATCTATGAAGATAATGCAGCGTGTGTTGCACAAGTACAAATGGGTTATGTGAAGAGCAATCTGACTAAGCATATCAACCCTAAGTTCTTCTATGCTCATGAATTGTAAAAGATGGACGAAATAAAAATACTGCATACTAAGTCATGTGAAAATCTGACAGATTTATTCACTAAGTCATTACCGGCATCGACCTTTGAAAGGTGCGTACGCGGAATAGGTATGGTGAGACTTAGGGAATTGCAGTATTCAGGGGGAGAATCTTTGCAAACTCATATGTAAAATCTTGACCAGGAAGGTTGAGTACCTGGTTGAATAACCAGGTGAGTTATACTCTTTTTTCCCTTGGATGAGTTTTACTGAAGTTTCTCAAACCAAGGTTTTTAATGAGACAATTCGTGCACCACGACCAACGTATGCCATGCGCTCTTTCTCTAAGTATTTTTCCCACTGGGTTTTTTAGAGTTTTTGAGACATGTGCTATACGTGATAAGTTTCCAAGGGGGAGTGTTGGAAAACCTCGGTCCCACCAAGAAGTAGGACCCACCCGTCATGGGGAGGAGTGTGGGTTTCTTTTAAGTTACTTTATGTGGATACTTATCTCTTAGATTAGTGGAGGCTATAAAAAAAGATGGGAGTCACTTGTACTGTAACCCTTTTGATCGATCAATAAAGAAGCTCTTCTTTTTCTCCCATATTATGTCTCTTATTTTATATTCTGTATACGTGTTTCATCATTCTTCTTTCTTGACGTCGACTACGCTGCATTGTGCAACCTGAAGACCGGACTCGCTGACAAAGGTTGCACATTAGGAAAAAAATGCACATGCTAATTGTATTTCGGCGGAGACCGTCCCGCCTGGCTGCCTGTAACTTGGACGCGGTCACACCAACCCGCTGAGTAAAAGAGAAAAAAATTTCCCCCATGGTGCGGCCGAATGGGGTCACTGACAAAAGGGCCCACACAGGCGGAGGGTCCAACGGTCAGCTACATCGGGGAAGAGCGACGGGCCCGCATCAGCCGCGCCGCGTGGCGGTGGGCCCGACCCGCTCCCGGCGGCTCGCTGCACCGCGTCCACTTTCCCCTCTCCTTCTTCCCCACTCCTACCACCCTCCTGGATCTGCTCCCCCTCTTATCGCCTCTTCCTCCCATGGGCTCTCGCACCCCTCGCTGCCTGCGCTGACCCTTGGGCCCCACGCCATTTCTCCCCGCTTCCGCCTCCGCGTCCTCCTCTTAATTGCTTCCCCACGCCACGACCCGTCGGTCTCTCTCGCTCGTTCGTCCGCAAACCCTAACCCTAGCAAGCCTCCGGTTCGCTCGCCGCAAGGAGATCTCTCTGCTAATCTTTGGATGCGCCGGCTCCGATGTCTGCATCGCCGGCCCCCGACGCTGCCTCCTCCTCCTCCGATGGAAAGCCCGCCGACGAGGAGGGCGTAGAGATCCGCGAGGTCTGGGCGGGGAACCTCGAGGCGGAGTTCGCCCTGATCCGCGACGTGGTCGACGAGTACCCATACGTCGCCATGGACACGGAGTTCCCGGGCATCGTGTGCCGCCCGCTCGGGAGCTTCCGCTCAAACGACGAGTACAACTACGCAACGCTCAAGGCCAACGTCGACATGCTCAAGCTCATCCAGCTTGGCCTCACTCTCTCCGACGAGAGCGGCGCGCTCCCGCCGAGGGGCACGGGGGGACGCGCCTGCGCCTGGCAGTTCAACTTCCGGGGCTTCGACCCGCGCTCCGATCCCGCCAACGCCGACTCCATCGACCTGCTCCGCACAGCGGGATTGACTTCGACCGCTTCGCCGTTGAGGGCGCCGACACGGGCCGCTTCGCCGAGTTGCTCATGTCGTCCGGCGTCCTGCTCAACGCCGAACTCCAGTGGGTCACATTCCACAGTGGGTACGACTTCGGGTACCTGCTCAGGCTGCTCACCGGCCGGAACCTGCCAGACAACATGCCTGGCTTCTTCGACCTCATCAAAATCTACTTCCCGGTGCTGTACGACATCAAGCATCTTATGAGGTACTGTGGCAGCCTCCATGGTGGCCTGAGCAAGCTTGCGGAGCTACTTGGTGTCGAGCGTGTTGGGACCTGCCACCAGGCCGGGTCTGACTCGCTGCTGACCCTGCGGTGCTTCAAGAAACTGAAGGAGGCATACTTCAGAGGATCGACCGAGAATTATGCCGGTGTGTTGTATGGGCTTGTTACTGATGGTGGGGGAGAACAGACCACCACCAACTCTGCTCATTGAATGAGTTATGGATAGTCAAATAAGACAAGGTTCTGAATGAGAAAAAAAGGGAAAATCTTGCTTTGGTGAATATATGCTCTCTGACCTGATGAATTTCTTGTGGTTGCCATGGTAGCTTTTGCCTCCTATTACGCCTCTCATTGCTATTTCTAGTAGTTTAATTTGAATGGTTGTTTTTTTCTTTTGTCTTGTGTGGCCATCTAGCAAGATCTGCACAATTGTTAACAACACCAGCTGCACTGCTTTAGTTCAAGTACCAAATGCATGACATACTGAACAGAATAGCTGAGAATTTTACTTCATCTTGGGTATTAACCAGCAGGATAGTTATGCTACTGCTGTTGGGATTACGTCTAGGGGCACTCTTGCATTTGCATAAGATGTATAGGACAGCCCTGTCTGGTTGTGTATAATGGAAAATGGGCACAAAAAAAGGGTGGTGTGGGTGGGTGTGTGTGGGTTGCGGTGGATCAGTGTCAACTGTCTGATCTTTCTTCTGATGTTGTATTGCTTTTCTGTGCAACTCGGTAGTCTGTCAGTACTCACGGTGTGTCAATGACTGTTGACATGCCTTCACTGTTTGTGGTGATTTTCATTCTTTCAGCAATGCGTAGTTTTTCATATTGAGTATGCTGATTAAATGTGAACCTTAATTGATCAGTATGTTTTTTCAAACATGTTTTTGTATATTCTGTATTGAATCATTGTTTGCATAGCACTAGCTTATGTGCTGGTTAATTGGCACCTCATACCAATCCTTTTCATCAAGATATTGAAACTAGGTAACTGGTGCTCTGTTGGTTGCTCACCTTGTAGCGATTATATGTAAACGGCCTTGTGCTTGGCTGTACTCAGCCTTGTACTAGTTTTTCACGGTAACCAGTGAAGGTACCTAATATGGGTATATGGCCTAATATACAGTGTAGTAGACCTAGGTTCAAATACCATGCTTTTAATTGATGTCCTGCATATCTGTAGTGTGTGGGAAGATAAACATGATTTTTACTTGCCTAAGTGGTGGGGCTTCAGAGTAAATGCAGGTTACTTCTCCTAGCAGCCTTTTGAAGGTGCAAAACCTGTCTTTTAGATTACCAGTTTTTGCTTTACTTTACCAATTTATCACAAATGACACCATTTCACTATATGCTGAGCTTTATTGAGTGCTCCACTTTGGTTTGGTCACGTATCTGATTAACAAGGAACTACTTCATTGCAAAATGATCACCTGACAGTGATGTACATCAAACCTACAGTTTGCATCTTTACTGGTAATAAGAATTGTTGCTTATAGTGGGCGTTTAAAGGGAAGATGTATTATGTAGCATTCATCTGTTTATCGTTTTCTGTAATGGTACCTTTAGTTGAATGATCCATTATTCTGTGATTTCACCCATTGCCGACCATTTGTTTACCTCTACCCCAGGTTATAAACAGCACTAGAAATTTACACGAGTATAACTTTCTCATCCTAATGATTATTCAGTTCTCTGCTACTCCTGTTGAATGTTTGTTCTACTGGCTTTTGCTTCAATGAAACCTGTGCAGAAATGCTAATTAGTTCCAGCCCTGTTTTACTCGCTCAACCAAGAAGAATGTTTTGATGACACTAGTATGATCCCTTTTCTTTAGAGAATCATGGGAATGAAATTCTGCTTGACTGTAATTAATTACAAAGTTGTTAACTTGTGATATTGGTTATGGATTTATGGTCCACATTTCGGTACATATGGCGGTACTTGTTTTCCATTACTCATGCACTTATTGAGAACTTATCAACAACTAAATTGAAGTTAGCGTGTTGATGATACTTGAACTGCTCAGCTAATTGTGCAATTTGATGTTTGATTCTCTGATCTTTTTAAAGTAAAAGATTATTTGATTATCTGATCTACTCTCTTGTGATCTAGCTTTGTGGATTGATATGTGATTCGTAGGCAGGACCTATGATAACTGCCAGCATCATAAATTTAGAGTTTTTTATTATCGTGGATGATAGGTCACACCCCGTATCGTTTGGTAATTGCATAACATAGCTCTGTATTAAAGTTCATTTTTCTTCTGATTTCTCTGAAGACCGGCAGATGCTTAAATTTTTTTCTTGTCTGCTATTAGTTCTCAAAAGAGTACTCTTTGTTTGGGCGTGAGGAAATCCAACTGGGATTTGTTTTCTTGCTGCTAGAGCAGTATCATTGTAGCACTCGGTCTGAATCACTGGAGTTGAAAGTGTTGAATGGTACTGAGCCTCTATGTTTTATCCTCAAATACAGTAGATACTTCTAGTGAATGCACATTAAAACGCCAGAGTTGAGCCTCAAGTAAAGTTCGTGGTCAAGCAAAGTCTCAGTGCCTCGTAGACATGGGTTCAAGCCTTGTCATACAACGGATGGTATTTTACTGAAATCACGAACTTTGAGGTAGCATGGAACTAAAAATATTGTGCAACCTGGAAGATAAACAGTATGTCAACATAGATGCACTTATAATCAGTGCTTTGGAGCCAATAGTATATAGCAGATAATACTATATAGCATGGCATGCAACGTTTGTAACTTCTCATTTTGTGTGCATTCTCATGTATATTCAACATATGACTCTGGGTGTCGGGTCCCTTTAAATTAAAAGGCATGAACAGATGAAAATGTCAGCAAAATTTCTGATACTATGTTAACTGGCAGGAAAACACAGGGCTGCTTGGTTTCACTTGCTTCCGTTAACTGGGAGATAAACGCCCTCTGCTGCTGACCAAATATTCTCAGCTCGTTTCTCTCGAACGCCACAAACCTGCATAAAAAATGCTTTAACTCAGAAAACATTCGTTAATTGATTCAAAACAACAAGCATCAGAATTAAGACCTGGATAATTTATTTTTGCATAGGGAAGCAAGGAGGGCCCATCACAACATGCAGTTTTTCCCTTGTTTCAATGACGAACAATGGATAAGCTAGCAAATTAAAGGATGTTACAAAAATAATTTACATTGCATTGCATTAGCTGAAAGCTTATTCCTATCAAGGCAAATGTCATACTGGCTGAACTTAAAATAAAAGTGGTTAGTAATTACTACATACACCCACTCAAACATTATGTTTTATTGTCTTATTGAAATACTAATCATTTCAACAACGTTTTGAAACATCATACATATAATGATTTAGGACTTGCTAATTTCTGGTAATTAGGGTGTGAAATCCTAGTAATCATCCTTTTGATTCCTCAAGGTTCTCAAGACCAACGATTGTAATCAAATTTACAGTTTCTTGAATAAACAGGATACGTTAGCATGCAAACATGACGCATACTCTATGATTCAAATTTTCTTAAACATGAATAGCTGGAGTTTTCTAAACATTCATTATCAAAGAACGTTGATATATGAATGTATATTCCAGAACATGGTCCATCCAACTAACAGATAAGCTGGAACCAGAAAAGAAACTCACTGTTGTACTTCCTTAGGTCTAACTCACCTCTTGCTGCCCACCACCAGCCTGTTGTACTTCTTGTTGTGACTGTGCAGATAGCCTCCAGTATCAACATGTCGGAGTCTTACTTTTTGATCCCGTTTCCATATCTTACCACTTCCCTCAATTTCTAGCCTGCAAATACCAAAAACGAGCCAAGCCATTAAGCTAGATTGGCATAAGTAACCAAACAGTACGCACCCATATTGTAAGTAATCACACCTCCAATAGTCGCCAGTATCCGATTGTCCATCCCCACCAAAACAGCTAACCTGTAAAGTTCACATCCAAGCTTCAGCGCGTACTTAATTTGAGAAAATAATACAAAAGAAACATAGAGCAAGACACATAACGTTTTCGTCCATGGCAATGTTGTGAACAGACAGTTACCATAATTTTAGTCAAAATAACAAAGATGGTAAATTGGAATTTTTACTAATCATGTAATGATCATTAGCCTAGTAACATTTTTGGCTTGGTCAGTTGCAAGTGATTCTAGACATTACTGGCCACTTGATACAAGAACAGGAGCGATAAAAGATTCTTGTTTGTGATAAAGCACGGTTCATTATGTGCAAGACTGCGGTGTCAATTTTCACCTACCATGGATATTGGATAGCACAAGATAAGAAGACACAAGATGCTCCCTAGACAGTGCAGGATATAAGCAAATCTCGAGAGCACTACAGATATGATGACTACCTAAGATCACATAAAGAAATATTTCAAGTAAAATAGAGTTTACGGGTCCAATAGAATTTCAAATTAACCATTACAAAATGTCACATGAAACAATTGTATTAAACTAACCTCTAGGTTACCAGATAATGGTGAAGCGTGCAAGTGGCTATGTAACCATCTCCTTGTCCTCATGTGTTGCAACCTGATGATGCTACCAGTTTCAATGGCATCACCTTGTTTAGCCGATGAATCTAGAGCAGGCCTGACGATCTGCAGGAGTACAAAGTAAATCATCCCTAGATCTTGAACAGCATCAGAATGTGTTCACTTCAGACCGGAGTAGCAGGCCACTTGAATGGCTAATCATATTTATATCGCACTCTGTAACTGCTTATTGTTCAGACAAAAATGTAACTAGTTTGGGCCTTTCGTGTTGAGAAAATCAGAAAATAGAAACTAACAATATTGCAATGTCAATGTTATTGTTACATCAGGTTGCTGTTGTGATCCATCCATCTTAAGGAAACATCACATCAATAGCTACGTAAGTATGAATCAAAGTGAGCAGTTCCCACATTCTAAACAATCTAGGTGGCACTACTACTTACTAGTCTAAGTCACGTTATCCACAGTTCGAACATTGATGCCTAGATTTGCGCTTCCAACAAGATCATACGCTCTTGTCATTCTTGGTACGAATTTGCACTCTAAATTCAAACAGTGTGGGCTGCACATTTGCATCCTGAACAAAGAATGGAAGATTCGATTCAATCCAACGTTGGCCTGTGAGATCTAGAGGAAGATCAATTCAATAACCTCGATATCACATTAGTTTGGAAGATCGCGGAAACTACGCACTAGGAGGGACCAGAGCAGATCTAAAGAACGTGACCATGCGAGTGAGATGGAGACGCACCCAATAGCTATTGGAGTCGTCGATCTCGGGGAAGCCGGTGACGGACTGCTGGCCGCTGCCGGAGCCGTAGGCCACGTCGTGCGAGTGCAGCCTAACCTTCGTCTTCTCGTGCATCAGCTTCACCGCGCTCCCGTACGTCACCTGCAACGCCAACACAGATCCCAGATCAGACCCTACCCCCTCACAAAAAAAAACAATCTTTTCGCAGATCTTAAGATCTGGGAAGCGCACCTCGAGCCCCTCTTCCGCTACGGAGGCGGCGTCGGCGCCCTTATCGACACGGGAGCTGGCACCCAGGAGGATCGCCACGGCGAGCGTGAGGACGGACGCGGCCATCGCGACGACGACCGTGGTGCGATGGGACTTCGGCGGCGGTGACGGCGAGGAGGAGGAGCCTTTCCGCTTGGCGGCGCCGGCGACGCCCGGCGGTGCCGTGGCCGCGTCAGGTGAGCGCGAGGCGCGCGCGCGCGTGTGGCGATCGGCGAGGGAAGGAGTGTTGGTCTAGGGCGGGCGTGTTTGCGGCCGTTGGGATTTGGCGAGCTGGGGTGGGGGGGTTTGCTTGCCGCCGGTCGTTGCTTCCGTGGAGATGGGGGAGGCTTTTGTGTCTGGTCCTCGGGACCTACCCGGCTTACACGTGTTGAGGACGAATGAGTAGAAGGCACGTGTCCCAGAGACGTCACTACACGGGGCTGGGGCCGTAGGTTGTGTGATGTTCGGTGTGGATTCAACGTAATAAAGTCAAATTGGACGGACTGATGGAGCGTGTTTCGAGGCCCAATTGTAAATCATACTGTCCAAGATGCTTATGCCCTATTTAGTTGGGCTGTGGCTGTTGATAAAACTACTGTTAGCTGTCTGTCTGAAAAAGCTACTATGGCTGTGAGAAAGTGAACATATAGCTTTATGGTTGATCCAAACCATCTACAACATTTAAAAAATGAGCACTGAAACTTCAGCACATTGCAAAAAGTTGGTAGAAGGTAGCTTTTTTAAACAGCTGAATTTGCACTGCAAAGTCCATAGTTACCGTTGGCAAAAACTGCTGAAAAGCTGGCCGTTTGGTTGGGCTGCAGCTTTTTCCAGTGAAAAGCTGCTAAAAAGCCCAACCAAACACCCCCCTAGGCCTTTGTTAGATTACACTACCGTAAAGCTTTTCTGATTATTGCCAACATGCCACCTTTCTACAACTTAAAATCAATAAGCAGGTGAATTAAGTTAGTCTAAATTGTAAATCAACAAAACTGCTCAGCTAATTCAATATCTTACTTTTATCTTAGTGTGTTTGTTAACGGATTGTAATTATTGATTTCATTTGATGTTATATTTTATTAGTCATTATCTTCGTGTTGTTGACACTGCCATACCAAAATTTTAGTTCGTCCTCCACCACTGCATCTAGCAGAGGCTTTATGAGATTCCTTTTCTTACACGTCATCGCTGCATTCTGGAAGAAAGGCGTATTATGATCCCCATGCAATAGCCAGTTCGCATGTCCACACTGCAACCAATAGATTTCCTCTTGCTCCCAAAAGGTCGCAATCTGTACCTGAAGCTCCTTCCACCTCGCATAGAGACATCCGAGAATGGGCCACAATGTAAGGTTTCCAACTCCTTTTTGAGTTTTTTAATGTGTGCTCACTACTATAGAAACTCATACTCCCTCTGATTCATAATATAAGTAGTTTTAGGTTTGGGCACAAGAATTAAGGAGGAGCTAGTTAATGTACCAAATGACACTATTACCCTTGTCTCTCCTGCAATAAATAATCTAGAACATGCAAACATAAGAAAAGAGCCCATTAGCCATAACAATTAAAGAGGGTTAGAGTAGGAAAAAACTAACATAAATGTGCATTGGAATCCTATAACTATTTATATTTTGATAAAACTCTTGAATCCTAAAACTACTTATATTATGAATCAGAGGGAGTATCCAGGATCAGGATCACTGACGGGTGGGTCAGCCTGTCACTAATGTAAGCCATCACTGACAGGTTGGCTAGCTACCCATCACTGATGACTTCATTAGATCATCGAGGTCCGATCGGAAGAAGTCATCAGTAACGGGTTACAGACAAGCCTGTCACTGATGAGTCATCACGGATGGGTCGCTAAGCCACCCGTCACTGATGAAGGGCACTCATCAGTGACGGGCTACCTTTCGGCCCGTCAGTGTTGTCATCAGTGACGGGTTGTAACTGAGCCCGTTCGCATGGGAATACGAGGATTCACGGCATCACTAACGGGTTGTAATTGAGACTGTCTGAAAGGGTCAATGAGTACCATCGAGGAGTCTAATTTATTACCGTAGGAATACGAGGAATTGTGGATGCATACACACTGGACCAAGTCCCTAGTTCCCTATATAAAGGAAGTACCTCTTGTGCCTAGCCTCCCATCCATCTCAAGCTCCCTACATCCAGCCTCTTCTCCCTCTTCCTATACTTGATCGATCGACCTCGATACTTTTCACGCGTGAAAATGGCCATCGGAAGCTCCTAAGACCTGAGACTGTAGCTCGCATGGGTCACCATGGACTCCCTAGGCTTTAGTGCGTGTGGGGCGACCGACGGCACCCTGCTCCTAGCCCTGGTGAATTCGGTCGGCGAGCACTCCGACGGCTTCGTTGTCGAGAATGTGCTACGTAAGAATTCCCCCACGAGATCCTCCAAGTGGTTGATCACCACGAGACAGGAAAGTACCTCGTCCTTAACAATCAAATCCCCTATGTCTAACAACTCCATGCGAAGTTGATCAAGTAGGGTGACGAACAAGTCAAGATCACTAGATCCCTGGCGGGTAAGACCATCTCGTCACTAATGTCCAGCTACCCGTCAATGCTTACTTCGCCAGGTGGTTGAGGTTCGACCCCAAGAAGTCATCACTGAAGGGTTACGAAGAGGTTTGTTAGTGATGAGTCATCAGTGGTGGGTCTCTATGCCACCCATCAGTGATGAGGGGCACTCATCAGTGACGGACCACCTAAAGGACCATCAGTGTTGTCATTAGTGATAGGCCCTACGACAGCATATCAGTGACATTATTTATCATCACTAACGGGTTGTTTCTTAGCCGTCTGAAAGGGTCATCACTGACGAGTTAAGTGGCTGGCACGTCAGTGATGACACGAAAACCATATATAAGCAGCATGCCTCCGCCCACTCCATTAGGGTTTCCAGTTTTGTTATTCCTGTTGGTGGCTGCTACCTGAGAGTGGTGATTTGGGGGCGATTTGGTGACAGGAGAGCAAGAATTTCGAAAAGTATTTTTAGATCTTTGAGTCCGAGGTGATCTAAGGTTATTGATTTGCTCTCCTAGTTGTTATGACTTTGTACATATAGCTAAGTCTGTACTGTTATTGTCGATCCAAGTGGTGAGAGGAGAGGGAGAGATTTTATTTTGTGCTCTCATTTTAGATCCTTGATTTGAAGGTGATCTAAGCTTAGTAATTTTCTCTCTAGCTAGTTGTAAATACTTGATTTGTAGATAGAGATAATTTTGCGCTCTCCCATTATTGTAGGTCCAAGTGGTGAAAGGAGAGGGTGGGGTTTCATTTTGTAAGTTGGTTTTATATATCTAAGGTAAGTATTTATCTAACTGCAACTAGCTTTAGTGTATGTATGCTCATTATTGTAGACCCAAGTAATAAATTCATGTCATATGCTTTAGCGTAAGATCTATGGATGGATCAATGGATCGAAGCTGGATGTACGGGATAAATCATGCGAGCCAAAAGTACGTATCTGATTTGTCTAAGTTTATTTAGAATTGCCTGAGAGGATATGTTGAGGAAAAAAAAAGAATCAAATGTGTTGTTCAGCTTGTAGATGTAAAAATGAGGAGATGGTGGAGACGACAAAGGATTTGTAGTCCCACTTGATTGTAAAGGGTTTCATGGATTACATGTTGGACATGTGATGGCAAAGAGCTAGAAGTTGACATTGGCGAAGAGCTAGAAGTTGACGTCGCTGAAGATGAATGTTGGAGATGTCGAGGCGGACAAAGTCAGTTCTGAATCGTCCGATCAGGATGTGGCCAATGACCACAATGATTTGGATCAAATGTTGTGTGATGCAGTAGGGACGAACCTTGATGGAAGAGAGTATGATAATGTCGGGACCCAAAATCCATAACAGAGAATCTTAAGTGAAATCACCCGCTAAGTCGAAACGTCAACTCTGACCTCAACCCTTGGGTATCAATTCCAAGAGGAGTGGAGTGATATGGCTTCGAATAGCCTGAGACGTCAACCCCGAACTTCCTCCGGCAAGCTAATGCACAGATTAAGTAGGGTGATATGGTCTCCTCACTCTTTTCTCATTGAGCCGGAACATCAATCCAACCCTCGCCCCGGCAAATGAATGCTCGGCTGAAGTAGGATGATATAGTTCCCAAACTCCCAGTGGATGAGTCACTTCACAGGGGTGATTAAACCTAACAATTCTATGATATAGACTCAGAAACCCTACTCGCACCATATGCTTCAATAACATACATGCAAGGCACATGAGGCAGGTGAGAACAAACAAGTATCACAACAGCAACTCTACGACTGAAACTGCAATAATACTAGTTGTTCTTTAAAACTTAACAACATAATTCACACAAAGAGTTGATTACACAGTGAAAGATTAAACATGGCTAAGAAGCCAAAAAGGCAGGGCCAAAAGATGGCAGCAAAACAAAACAAGCTGCCGAACCCTGGGCAGGACCACTGCCTGGGATTCCCAGCGACTAGTCGTCGTGGGTGTCGATCTCTACATAGAAACCATCCGTTGAGGGGATGATTTCCTCTGCACAAAATTATCAATAGTTGCAAGGTGAGTACAAAAATTGTACTCCACAAGACTTACAAGGGAAATTAGTAATAGATGCAACAGGTTTCAATAAGAGGGTAATTGTGGACTATTTTACGGAAAGCTGATTATTCATTTGACAATACTTTTTAAGTAGAATGAAATCAACTACTGGATTGCTTTTAAAGGAGATGAGTCGAACCTTCATACAGAAATCTATTGTAGACCACCGAACACTTAAACCCTCGATTCTTCCTCAACCACCAGGGAGGAAGCAATCGCTAACACCTCAACCTTAGAGTTGTCATGTTTTAGAGTATTGTTGTAGTTGTCTAATTCGATGCAGATTCTTATCAAGTTGTCCATAACCGCGGACATGGCTTTTCGAATAGTTCAAACCCTGCAGGGGAGTACATCTTTACCTACACGTGTCAATCGACTCTTAATGCTAGGCCAAAGACACACTTCACGAGGTGTGTTAGCAGAGTGTGATTGAACACGACCTTTACAATGTTTTTGACTTAAGTATGAGCCGCCCTAATGGGCTAATCCGTGTACACCAGTCCGGCCGGTACCCCGACACGGTCCCAAAAGTTATAGCAGGTGATACATCTATCACGGACCCAGAATTGCATATGATTAAGGGAACGCGAAGTCGCCAAGGACCGAAGGACTCGTCAGCCCGGTGGCACGGTACCTGCGCCGTACGCACCAAAGCGGAACGATCCGACACCCGCCACATGCGAGCCGGCCGGAAGCGACCAATCTTCTCAGAACCACATACGATTCCATGACCCGGTGAAGGTTCAGAGTCGTTCCCGAATCCTACCACGACAAACAAGGTCGGAGGAGCCCGGCAGTTCTACCCACACCCTAACCTAGCTCGGAGGCTAGTGGGTCGCTCGAAAGCTCGGTAGAACACGCCCACACCCTGCCTGGCCGGCACAGCATCTCAGCCAGCGGGTCACTCAACCAACACCTGCTCGACTTAGTAGAACAAGGTACGGCTTCGGCTCTTCACGGCATACCCGTACACTTCATATCATTCACACATTGTGCAGGGGCAGCCTGATCTAACAACTTGGATATCATCACAAAGCTCTACAATACGATATTACTAATAACAGTCCACGATGGGACAACATATTACATCAGTCGGTCATATCCGAAAACATATCCGAGTACGGAGTAATTAAACGACAGCGGAAGAACAGTAAATGAGTCCCACAGCGGCACAGTGACCGCTGAACAAAAGCTACAACCCATCCCATGAGTCGAACACTACCGAGGAAACACAAGTTCAGGCATCATCGAAATAATCTTCGACCACCGGCTCACCTACAAGCTCTAGGAATAACCTAGGTGAGTACGAACGTACTCGCAAGACTTATTCGTGCTTGATTAAATGTCCTACTCATACTAGTACAGCAGTAATTAAACATGAATGCTTCTCAGAGTAACAATATACAAGTAAACCTCTAACATAAGGGAATGAACATTACAGGTAGAACAATCCAAGCCGATATCCAATTCGAATTCAACTCCGGAACACAATCCAACACAATATTCAATTCCCACTCGAATCCAATTAACCGAGTCCAGCCAACAGGATAGCTCATGATTCAAATCTAATCAATCCAAACAGGTAAGGAGCACGATGAAGTCACCTCAAGTTGTATTACGACGAAATACCAACTTTATTCATCGTGCCCGATGAAGTCACCTCAGGTTGGCATCGTGAAATACCAACTTTATTCATCATGAACCTCCCCAAGACTCTCAGGTAAGATGGTGAAGTCACCTCAGGTTGTATTACGACGAAACACCAACTTTATTCATCGTGCCCGATGAAGTCACCTCAGGTTGGCATCGTGAAATACCAACTTTATTCACCGCGAACCTACCCTCGACTCTCAGGTAACACGGTGAAGTCACCTCAGGTTGTATTACGACGAAACACCAACTTTATTCATCGTGCCCGATGAAGTCACCTCAGGTTGGCGTCGTGGAATACCAACTTTATTCACCGTGAACCTCTCAGTTTTCACATCTCACTCGAACAAACTTAGATGATTAGGACAACTCTTAAGACTCTCGACAGAGCGACCCTTCCTACACATGCTAGTTTGCGAATTCCAAACAGCGATTTAAACAAGCATTTCATCACACGCATACATAATAAGATAAGACATGGGAACAACGATAAGAAAGAATGCAACAAGCTCTGCTTGCCTTGGTTGTAGTATTCCTGATCTTGCGGGAGAACTCCAGTATACTCGAAACACCGGTAAGAAGCAAGCGACCTCTAAAAAGGGAAAAGGCAAACCTAAGAAGCTAATTTGAAAGTGACGAACATGCACGGATGCAACTGACATGGATGCAACTACGGTGGATTAAAAATAAGGTATACCGGTACATAAGCAGGTTTGTGTTCATTCCCGATGTTGGGTTAGTTTTAGTGGTGACATCTCTTGAGTTATGGATGAACATCTACATGGATGCATGCATGGAATGATATGCTTTCATACTGAGGTTAGGTGAATTAGGGTATTAGACAATTTTTGGGTTGGCTGTTAAGCTAGATTCTCTAGTGTATATTACTAAACCTAACGGTGTAATTTAATTATTTCTGGAATGTATATTACAGTATCGTGCACAACAATGGCATTATTAATTCTACAAATTGAATCAAGTTTAGCATTTCCTGTCTTCTTCTCGGTAAGGAACATTAGATTAAATATCGGTAGATCAATTAAAGTATTTCCACTGGGGATGACATGAAGAGTCGAGTTGGTATATCCTTTCCTTAGGGTTGTGATGTGGGTTCAATCCGCCGTAACGGGAAAGCTAATTATAATAATATACTAATTGTGCTAACCCGTGGCTAACGTATTGGCGTTAGGTAGCACCCTTATATTAGTCCTTAACTTAATGGATTATCGTTAGGTGTGGGAAAGTCTACCACTAATCTAACGTGATTAGTATCGTTTAGTTTGGAGATCATATGAGTTACACCAGGCGTAGCGATCCCTAGGTCGGTCCTTTCACAGCTAAACCTAACTAATACTATATAGGCAGCTATTTATTGTTAGACCAGGATTGCAGTAATCGGCATTTGGTGGGAACATGTTAACCATTCAAGTTTTCATGTTATATTAGTTTGATTAGTCACAACTTGGTGAACCTTTTAAATAAGGATTTCCCGCATCACCTAATTTATGGGTTTATTACTCGTACTGATAAATGGTTAACCAATAGTTAGAGTGGCTAACACATTAGCTAGACCAACATGTGCGAATATGAAACAACTTCATTAATATCTCGGTAAGGTGGTTAGCAGCTCATCAGTAAAGTGTTCCTAACCCTAGCGTACTTACCGAGGGATTCATCAACAGATTCGTCAATCTTAACTAAAATCCTAGGAATTCAGAAACTATACTTATCTATAGAATGGTTATACGCACAGGATGGGATCGGGTACACTGATCATATAGTAAATCGGGTATTCGTCAACTTCGATCGGTTCTTTAACTGCTAATGATTATGCTAACGATCAATACTCTACCCTACAGCGAACAACTAACCTAACCCAACAGATTAACGGGTGATTACCTACTTGACTTGGTCAGTCGGCAACAAAGTAATACACCAAGTTCACTTATTAGCTCGTATAATTTGCCTTAAGCGCGAAGTACTGCTAATCGAGAGTTTGCGCCGGTCACGCGTCACAGTCGAGAGGCTCACCGACGACGACTGTGGCTGCCGGGAGCTTCCATGGCTGTCCCTCATGGCGGCAGCAATGCCACATGCACAGAAGGGAAACCGACGAATTGACGCAGCGGAGGAATCGGCCGGACGTGGAGGAAGGAACGCCGGTCCCGGTGCTTGGAAGAGATGCAGTCGTGGGGGAAGCGGAGCACCGGCCGCCGTGGCGCCTGCTCGGGTGGCTCATCGGGGAGGAGTGCCGCGGGCGGAGCTCGGTGCCGGAGGAGGCTCACCCGGCCGCCGAAGGAAGAGGAGGAGCAAGGGCAAGGTGGCGGCGCGGCACGGCCCCGGAGGCAGTCGAGATGAGCGGGTGGTGGTCGGCGGCGGCGCACGGGGCAGGGCCCGAGCGGGCTAGCGGCGGCATGGGGGAAGCCGAGGGCAAGGCCGGCGGCGTGGAGGAGGGCGCTGGCCGGCGACGTACTGGAGCGCGGGGAGCCGGAGGAGCGGCGGCTCGCCGGAGCTACCCAGGGAGGCGGCGGATCTGACCGGCGGCGGGGAGCTTGGGCCTTGGGGCGCCGGAGAGGAGCGGAGGGAGGAGGTGGGGGCACGGGGAGGTGGCGCGGTGGGGAGCCGGAGCTCGGGGGGGGGCTGCTGGAGGGTGAGCACGGCGGCTCAATGGAGCAGAGGAGTGGAGCGGGATTTGGGGAAGAAGAAGAGCAATGGGGAGAGCTTGTCACGGGTTGAAGAAGGGTGGGGGAGAAAAGAAAATGGGGAAAAAGGAAAGGGGACTGCGGCAGCTGTGCTACGTGGGGAGAGGAGACTGCCAGGTGGAGGAAATGCCCTACCGGCGGGGGAAGAAAAGAAGAAAAAAAAGAAAGCTGCTGGGTGGGAAAAAGGGGCCTGCACGTGGGTCCCACAGCATGAGAATATTTCTCTCTTCTTTAGTTTTATTTCTTTGCTGTTTTAGAGCCAATTAGAAAGCTATAACCCTAGTTTCGACACTCTTACATATTAAAAGTAATGCCCTAGTTTATTGGTTTATATGAATTTGAATCCTAGGTACTTGCATCATGTCTTCAAATATCTTTCAAACGTTAATCTTGAGTTCAATACGACAGTTAACTTTCAAATGTTCATTCCGTTTATATTGAAGCAGAAGAGGTTGGCTCAATTAGTTCCTTCCAATATTTATCCAGGGAGAGAAATCACGAAAAACGCAACTGAGCTTCGATTAACTGGTAACGGTTTTGATAACCTAGTTGTTTTGGAACATGTATCAAATTTTGAGTCGTGAGTTGGAGGGACAGAGGTTTCGCCGTCCTATTTCATATTAATCATAAAGCTCAGGTTAGGGTTTGTAATCGAATTCATTTTTAGACTATCTATATGCATGCATGCGAATGAAAGAAATCGTTTTTGTTCGTGAAATTTTCACTGATCTCATATTTGAGAATAGGGTCACTACAACATCCCCTGTCCCGGACCGTGTGTAACCCTTACACCTATATTGAGGTACCACATCACATCCTTTTTCACTCACCCAGCAAATGGAAATGGCAAACTATGTAGTTCATGACTCAAGTCTAGACAAATTATTCAGTCGTAGGTGGCCCATTATACCACCCGTGTAGAAGTACGCAAATCTTGGTTCAAAAGGACACCGGGAACCGGTCCTTGTGGGAAAAACGAGACAACCCACCATGCTCGCAGCCATGGCCTCTTGTCTAAGCCCAATCATTATTAATCAAGTTCATTAGTTACTTCCCGGTGAACACCCACCTACCACTTAACCCATCTAGAGTGTTGTGTTTTGTCTGCCATCCAAGGAATTACGACTTTTACAAGACTAAGCATGTCTAAGCATCATTAACTATACAAGTAACTTAGAAGCAACAACTATACTACTCTAAATAGGTTGGGAGGGGGTGGTGGTGTTGATTGAGCGACAAAATAAGTTATGCAAGGAATAAAGCTAGCACTTAAGATAAAATATAAGTTGAATGCATGCGATAGGGTTTTAGAAACAATTAATAGCTTGCAATTAATACGATGATCGCAAAATGTTCAAAGGGTTGCTTGCCTTGCAGTTCGGCTATTAAGTCTTGTTCCGGCTTGGGATTATAGGCTTCGAGATCTTCCGGCTCTATCGGGAAGAACGAAAACACCGGACAAAGGAGGTGAAATAATAAATATCACAATGATGAACATCAGCATGATATGGAATGCATGCCATGGCATAGAGCATTTAAAATAAAGACTAATGCAAGTGGAATCAATTTAATCGGAGTCCGGACGCTCGAGATATCGTGATCCGACGACTTCCGACTAATCGGGAAAAACCTAATTTGAGTTTTTAGCCATTTATATTTTTTCTAGCATGTAAACATGTATGAAAATGATATATTTGAGTAGATCTCATTTTTCTGAACATTTTGATATATTATTTGTATTTTTCTGAGTAAAAATGGATTTTCTATGAATTTTCTAAGATTTAATCAATTTAAATACCCTTTTTGTATTTTTCCTAGTAAATAAAATTAATATTAAATAATAAATATTTTTATTACTCATCTTTTTCCTAGCCTCAGAGACTGACATGTGGGCCCCATGGTCAACTTTGGTCAAAGTTGACCGAGTCAATGACAGATGGGGCCCACTTGTCATAAATCTATTTTTTTTCCTTATTCTTTTATTTAAATTATGCCGGGTGGGTCCCACATGTCATACACAGAGTTTAAAACCAAATTCAATTAGTGCATTAATTTCTTTCATTAATGTGTTGGGTTAGTATTAATGACCAATCATTAGCATTAATTATCATATTAATTATAGATTAAACATTAATGATCAATGATTAGCATTTAATGTGTCGGATTAGCATTTAATATGTCTTAATGACATATTTAACGGGCCATTAATGCCCTAATGACGTGGTCGGGATCCGGCCGCGTGGGCTTGGTCCGACCGGGGGCTTGCCCGGCGCGGCGTGTAACATCATGATTTTCAGAGCTTTTCAAAACCTTTTATTTAAAAATCAGAGCCAAAAAATTTTATTATTTATTCTTTAATTAATTAAAGCTAATTGGAAATTCATAAATTAGACCAGAGTTAATTTGAGTTAATGCAACTTGAGTTTGAGTTGTTTTCAAACTTGGAACATGTCTCCAGAGTTTTTCTCATAATTTTTGGAGTTCGTTTGATATTCAATCTCGCTCTACTGTTCTTGTTTTTATTTTGGTTTTCTTCTTTTCTTTCCTCCTTTCCTTTATTGTCGTCATCCCGGCTCATCCACACCCGTCATCCCGCCGTCTCATTCCTCCCTTGAGCAGCCACCCCGATGAGTGTTGCATAGCGCAGCATGCGTCGCCACCTCTTTTCCAATAGGGTTTGACCTAAATCACTTTCCCCTAACCCTCCTATAAATACCCTCACATCCCTCCACCTCTTCCCCACTCCCCCAAACCATTTTCCCACGAAACCTTAGCCCCCAAACCCCCCAAACAGCCGCCACCCCCTCTTTGCCTCCCGTGCAGTTTTTGAACAGCACATACCGCCTCAGTATTTTCCCAATTCCTGTCGCCTCGAACATCTTTTGGCAAATCCCTTTGGTGAGATTGTTCTTAACCTTTCCCTCTACCTCTCTGCAAAATTTGGTGAAGATCCAATGGTGCAATCATCGGGAAATCTCCAAATACTAACGTGCTATTTGCACCCAGATTTTCTGCGCGTGCATGTAGATTGGAACGATGCCCTTGTTAGCTCGGACCTCCTTTTTAAGATCCATTTCGTGGGATCCTAGATAATATTGTCAAGATGATCTCCACAAAATTTGAAGACAATCCAATGGTCCAATCTCTGGGAAATCAAGTTTCTTCGTGCTGTTGTTCGTGTGTAGATTTGACTACATGAATGGTACAGCGGCATTATCACCTCTTTCGCCATTGATCCGGTGAGTCTTTGAAGAATCCATTTGGTGAAGTTGTGCCTTAGGTATCTATGAGCACCTCTGTAAATTTTCACCTTGATCCATGTAGCTGTTTGGTGGGAATTGATCCGTCTCCGACGTGCTGTCCGCGGATGTCCAGATTCAATCTGCACACTACAAGAAATTTGAGATACTGTGACGAAAATCCTCGTGACGGTGGTTGGAAACGTCACAGAAATACCTAATGTGTGACGTTTTATACTGACGTCACTGATTTCCGCAAATCGGTGACGATCACGGAATCGCCGTCACACATTAATAATTTCTGTGACGGTTCGGTAATTACCATGATGAATCTATTAGAGTCACAGAATCTTACAAATCAATGACGCTCATATGGTCGTCATGCCACATGTAGCAGTGGGACCCGCTGTGTTAGTTGTGGAAATGGTTAACGTAAATATATTTTAATTTCTCTCTTTTTTTCTGCTCCTCTGTCTTATTATTATATATATATTTTTTAAAAGGCTAGCCACCGGCCGGCTCACCCTTTTCTTTGGCCCAGATGGCCCGATCCGGTGCCCCTCTTTTCCTCTTCCCTATCCTCACTCATGAGCCGTCGGTTTGCTCCTTTTTCTTCCAGGCGCCGCCCGCTTCTCTCCTCGGACGCCGCCGGTCCTCTGGCCTCGCCCGATGCCGGCCGCCACCATCATCTCCCCTCCCCTCTTCGCCGCCTGGGCCCAGTCCGGTCGCCGTCGCCTCGGGTCCTTCGGTCGCATGCCCCTTCACCGGTTTTTTTCGCCGCCTCCGCCTCGGCCCATCCGCCTCGGCCGCCCCCGCCTCGGCCGCCTCCGCCTTTGCTCACGGCCGTCGCCGCTGGACGGCGGTGAGTTCACCGCATCACAACCGCGGTGGCGGTGCCGCTCTCCGGTAAGTTCCCTTTTTCCCCATTCTATTCTAGGGTTTCTTCCTTGGTGACTTCGGTTCTAAGGCTGCAATGATTTGCGATTGGCTATACTTAACTAGCAGGACCTGATGATTAGCTAGGGGTCTTAGAATTGTTAATTACAATTCTTTGGTTTTAGCTCGGTTCATGACACTACCTCACCTAGAACTAACAAGAACAGATACGGCATTCGGTCTTAGCTTCTTTTGCTGGTTCCGTATGCTCATGTTTGCATAATTGTGTTCTTATACTTTGGTTTGGTTCAGATTCTAATTGAACACTAGATTGCTCAGTTGTTAAGCTTGATTTTTGCCAAATCCATTAGGACGTTGCTCCCCAATTTCTGAGCACCCATGTGCTCAGTCTGACAAGAATAGGGACTATACCTAGTCTTGGCTGATTGAATGAGATAAGAACAGAAATCTATATTTGGTTTACTTGATTTACTTCTGTAATGCTTTGCTGAACATTCCAAGGTGTTGCTATAGTCTATAATATCTGTTAAAAACTTACTTGTCTTAGCATTTCAAGATTGAGATAAGAACAGACTATTATACGGTCGCCTAGTTGCCTTGACTTATTGTGATGATAATTTCTGAAAAGAACTTGAGAAAGGTTTGGGAAATGGTATTAACTAGGATAAGAGCAGATACTTCATTTGATACCTCCGTAACTCGGCAAGGTTGACACAGCAGGCATGGTGCAGTGACATGAGGTAACTCGCATTTGAGTTTCAAGTCAGATCTGTTGCAGATTGAGGTTGGCTTTGTTTGTTTTTTTTTGCCTTGGTAGGGAGGTTGGATTTGCAGGTGCTTGAGGTGTGTTGGAACGAAGGTTCTGTAGGGGCATTTGATCGATGATCACGAACAAATTAGTTCAAGGTATATTTCTGCAATCAAAGTATCAAATGTCTGCAATGTTTGATAAAATTCCTAAATGCAGTAGCATCATTTCTGGCTATCGCTGTTGCTGCAGACTCCATAATGAGACAATCTATTGTCTTCCACTATTGTGTTTATCTCCCTTTCTGTTTTGTTTCATTGATGCATTTGCTTAATCATATCAATTGTGACCTATTAAGCATGCCTGATGACTGAATTTAATCTGTACATCCATGATCCGATTTGGTTCTTCTTTAGGCTGCAAGATTGATTGATTGATTGATCCACAGTTCATTGCAAACTTTGCTTCAGCAGCAGGTAAACGATCCAATCATGATTTAGTAAATTCCTGGCTTCTTTTATCCATTCTTCATGGAGATAATCATTTCCAATGTTCCTTGATCTTCCTAGTGGGGTTGTTGGACAGCAGGACATGAGCTAAATAAGCCAGATATTTGCTTTCTCTACCTGAGGTAGATTTCTTTTTTCAGAACTTCAATTATTTGCATAATTTACCAATAAGAGAGCTCATGGAGTCATGGTACATCAAAGAAATCATATCTGCTCAGCCTCTGAAGCTATAACAGATAAAATTATTATAGTTCCTCAACTGCAATACGAGTGTACTGATGCATATGGACCATATGTGTTTGTTTACATTGTCATAATATAATGAGTCCCTTCAATTGCTTACCGTTGCTTCAGTACACCTCTTATAGTATATACTGTATCCTTGCTAATCTGTGTATGGGGATCATGTTGGACTGCATCCCTCAATTTCTGTTCTGAATTTGCTTGCTTAAATCAGCAAATCAGTGTGCATCCTGAATTTGCATTCTAAGTTTCAAGCAGAATTCATTTAGCAATTCATTTCATTCAACTCTCTGTCATCTTTTTCAGCTTTAGGTACTAAAATCATGCCGCCAAGACGGGTGCATGAGAAGAAAAAGATGGCATCGCTTGAGGAGGAACAGAAACGGGTGCTATGTAACTATTATTTTGCAACTTATCCATTGTCCAGAGTGTCAAACTTGGTGAATCAGTGTTACTTTTAGTGTCATTTCTACTTTCAGGATGAATTGGCCGAGACAATTGAATTTATAATATGATTTATTTTTTGTTTCAATGTGATTTTGCTCTAAATTATTTATATAATGTGCTGTGATGTGACTTGAATATATATTGTGATATGCATTTGAAATAAATTTGATTTGACAATTCCTTGTAATTTAAATTTGAAATAAATTAAATATATCTTGATAATGTCATCTCAATCAGTGACGAAAATTGTGACGTTTTTTTTATCAATGGGACGGTATGCCTAATGCTGACGTGGCATCAAATCAGTGACGTTGCGTCGTCACTGAATATGGTAGACTATGACATATTTGCTCCTTAAATGTGACGTTTATCGGCCGTCACAGAAACATCAAATTGGTGACGATGCAGAAAACGTCACCGAAGGTCCTATATTCAGTGACGTTTTTTCCGCATGTCGTCACTAGGAGTAATCTGTGACGGGGATTCCGTGACGATGCTAGTGACGCCCAAAAAACGTCACAAAGGGGTATTCTGTGACGTTTTTGGCTTTTTCGTGACTTTTTTTGGCTCGTCACAGTAGGTCCGATCTCTTGTAGTGGCAAAACATCTAACTTGTCTGATCTTTCCCCGTTGACTCGGTAAGAATTATCTAAAACCCTTTGGTAGGATTGTGCCTCTGTATATCTAGTTTCTAACCCAATTGGAAGATCACGATTTCGTTGAGCGAGCATCACGCAGCAACCAAAACCGTCCGGCCTATCCATAACCAATCTATAATCCGTTCCAACCGTTTTGTGTTGCGAACGTCGCCACCACCCATATAGTTAATCTTGTATCATCTTGTGGCATATTATGCCATTCTTTTCCACCATTAATCTGTATCCAAAATCACCCGCATCACCTTATGTTCATCTATAATGTTTTTCATCATTGTTTGATCACCAAATTAAATTGCATATTATGTTAGACTATAGTTTCATATATTCATATGCTTAGTTCTTATATAGTACTTACTTCTATTTATGTAATGTTCATGCTTAGAATTCATCATGTGATTAATCATGTTAGTTCAATCTTATTTATATTGCGGATAAATTTGTTCATATTTAATAAGGTTCATATTGCATGACCTTATGTATGTTCACATGTATTGTGTTATACAATATATAACCGAACCTAATATTGCATATAACCTATAATAGTAGAAGCATATTCTTACTAAGCTAATATTAATATGACATATCATATGGTAGTTGATCTTTGTATAATGTACATCTACTAGCACGCATAAGATTATTATTGTATATGGCATAAGGTTGCTTACTAGCATGTTAGTGTCTTTAATCACACGTGATGATGATTGTTTAATAAACATGTTATGATTCCCATGTCACCATGTGTAGATAACATGATAAGATATATATATGTAGATTTAAATGGAAGTATGACATGATGTTATGCAAAATATAAATTTATTTTATATATATAGATGCTCTCTGTTTTAATTAATGGTGTGCTAAAATATTCAGCCATAATGGTAACCTCTGTGTATAATATGGTTAAGATCACACACCTGTCTCATATTTGTTCGTTGCATTTCATGTGATTTACAGATGCAGCTATGTGTATATATTTATGCATATATACATAGGCTAATCCATGTTTTAGATAATAATCCGTCATGCAATGGTTGACACATTATTTTATTCATGTGTATAATTTAATTATTTGTTTAAACACGATTAAGTTACACATGTTCAATATGACTTTATGTGGCATAATCATGTAGTTGCATATAGAGATATATATATAATTAGACTTAATATTGTTGACAATCTACATGTTGGAATAATAATTCCTTACTGAATTATTATTATTTAATCATATCGTCTGTTAGTTGATGGCCATATAATATGTAGGTACTAGAATGCATAGATTGATATCTTATGTTACACTTCCATAAGGTGGTGTATACTCGCACATACATGGTTAACCCTTAGGTATCGATTATAATATATGCATATATGTTGTCAATAATCTTTCTTTACTAAAATGTTGTTATTGTTATGTGTAGTACGTTTATGTTGATTGCTGCATTGTATACACACAATATCATGAGTAGAGTTAATGTTACGTCATAGATTGCATATATGTATGATGCATGTGATGTAGATGTTAGTTGTTATTTGATCATATAGTTTAATCACCGTTTGCATTATTAATTAGATTGTAACTGCACGATTATATGTTTGGTGCTATGCTATGCCTTGCCTAATTTCTATTTCATGCCTAGTCTATCTAGTTTGTTATATGATGTCTAATTATATATTGCATGGTAATTCATATAGATTGCCATGTTACCAATTATCATTTCTTACCGACTAGCATGCCAAGACCTTGCTTGTATACTAGTACGATAGGTTATGCTTATTTTACCAGTATGTCGGGTTTCCATGTTTAATCATATGGTTGTGCTATTGTTGTCATTAACCATATCCTATTTCCAGTTGCACATCTATCCCTATCTCGCATGTGGATTAACTTGAGTCATTTGACATGCAAATTCTATCCCATAAATCTATCCTTTTTCCAGAATGATCTGATCCGGAAGACCATCTTTGGAGTACATGTACTTTATCTGGTTGAGATATATAATCTCACACCTTCCTAGTTGTCTTTCGACAATCCTATCCCTTTGCCTTTGCCCTTTGACACCTATCCAACCTTGCTAGCCCTATTCTTCTAGTATTTTCATTTGATATTTAATTTGGATTTATATTTTTTTGCCTTGCACTTTATTGCTGTTGCGACGAATAGGAAGTAGCGAAGTTGGGTAAGGCCAAGTTCCTGTAGAAGAAGACCAACTCGTCAACGAAGGCATGCCACCTTTTCTTGATCATATTTGATCCTATATTTTTGAAGTCATTATATTTTGTTATTTATAAATATGCATGCTGTTTTTAATCCAGTAGTTAGCGTGTCAATTGACACACCTTGACCCTGTCCGCTTGTCGCTATTTTTACTTGATACTCTGAGTAGATTAATAGGTTTTATTCTGAATAGAGTAGAGATATGCTTAGCCATGCTTAATTACATCTTTAGGTTGTTTTGACTTGCCTCTACGGAGGAATGAATACCGGATCAATGATCCTTGTTGAAACTTGTTGAGCTCGCTGAGTTAGGGCCGGATGCCCGATGATTTCCCTCTCTCTCTATTCCTTCTATTCTACTCTGGGTGAAACTTACCATCTAATATGGTGCGGGCGACAGCTGGATCATGTGATGAAGGAGCATATAGTTGCCTACCCGCAGAAGGCCAGTTTAAAGGAACCATTGGTCGTCCGTACTGCATAAGGCCGAAGTCTTGAATTTGAGATTTGTGAAAACAGTACAACCACATGCTATATGGGCACTGGCTTGGTCAAGTAGGTTAGTCAACCTTTGATGCCGATGTTGCCGTACCGTAGAAGGGGTGGACGTAGCTACGAAGACCCTCGGCACAGATGGGGGATCGGAGTGCGGGGATGTACTCTCGACTCCGAGCCAGACCCGGTGGGCATGTCACACCTTAGGGGGATCTAGCTAAAAGACCTCGTCACGGTCACCTTGCCGACACACCGATGAGCGTGTGTACAAGCCTGCGCAGCTTGGCATAAGGGGATGATCGTGTCATGTGGGTAAAGTGTACGAACTCTGCAGAGTTAAAACTAATCGATTAGCCGTATCCACGGTCATGGATGGCACAATGATCTTTCTTGATGAAAAGGACCTGTCCCTCTCCCCCTTGCTATTTCCCTCTACCCCTTTGCTGATGAATCCTATGGTCGAGCTAAGGCAGGAGTCCTTACTCGAGTGTGTTGGTCGTGGACCACACCTGTTGAAAACACCCCTGATATTAAAACTGATTTACATCAAAATGCTGTCTTCGAATCTATTATAAGTAATTCAATTAAGAGATTGCTTTACGCAAATAAACCATAAAGCCTTCCTT
The DNA here is from genome assembly GCA_019208055.1 of Stipa capillata. Classification (NCBI taxonomy): domain Eukaryota; kingdom Viridiplantae; phylum Streptophyta; class Magnoliopsida; order Poales; family Poaceae; genus Stipa; species Stipa capillata. The sequence continues at coordinate 103,402 of JAGXJF010000661.1, forward strand.
TGGAGCCTTGCATGTAGTATGATAGGACCATCTGCCGCCAGGTGGCTTGCTGAGTACGTGAAGTACTCATCGAGCATGTTGTTTGTTGGACATGTTCAGATATCTATGAGGACGATGAAGACTATGAGGTATCTTCTACGTCAATGCTGAGGTTTAGGTCACGTGGCCTCCGTCGACTGCCTGTGGTTGAGATGGAGACATCTACGCTTTATTTTCCGCTGTGTTTCTAAATGGCAAGGGACATAAGTCCTAGTTAGTTTATTTAGTCATATCGCTGCTATAACTCAATTGTTTATGTTTCTAAAATGTTTCATGATGTGTGCAGTGATATCAATTCGCCTGTGTTCATCAGCTTGATCCTGGACTGATGAGGAGATACACAGGGAGGGTCTAGAAGTTAAGTCCGGATCCTCACACGGCGCCGGCGGCGGCGAGGCCCGGGGGCGACGGCAAGCAGCAAAAATGGGGCGGCAGCCTAGTGCCTTACCGTCTACGCGATGGGAAGCGGGCGACGCGGCGAAGAAGGTGGCGGCCGAGGCGGGCGGCACCAGGAAGGGGCGGCATAGCGACCGGGGCGGCTCGGGCGGTGGAGCGACACCGGGGAGCGGCCGGGGGTGGGCGGCGAGGTGGGGCGGCTGTGAGATGGGGGCGGGAGAGAGGAAGAGCTCGGGGGAAGGGAGAGCACCGGTCGGAACCGGGGGGAGAGAAAAAGGGGAGGGAGGGCGGCGTCCGAGGCGGGCGGAGCAGGAGGTGGCGCTCAGGAGGCCCGGCTGCTTGCCACGGCAAGCAGCTCGGTGGCGCTCTCAGCGGCGGTGGGGCAAGCGGATAAAGATGGCGGCGAGATAGGGTTGGGGAGGCGGGGCAGGCCGCACGGGCGAGGTGGGCCAAGCGGGCCGGGGTGGGGAGAGGGGAGAGTGGCCGAGCGGGCCAGGCCGAGGGGGAAGGGGAGGAGAGGGAAGGCCGGGCCGGGGGGAAGGAGAAGAAGATGGGCCGGGAAAAAGGCCCATCCGGGGGGGGAGGGTTAGGTTTAGATTTTTTATTTTTCTCTGAAATTTGTTTTACAGATTTAAACAATTCAAAGACCCATTTACAAATTCAAATTCTGGTTCAAATTTTTTTTGAATCATGCACATGCCATGATGCACAAAACATGGTATAGACTTTGGGGATGTTACATATAAGTTCCTGGGCTTTTTGGAAGACTCGGAAAGACCCTTGTTTCCAGGATGCAAAGCGAAGTACACGTGGTTGGCTGTCGTGCTTGAACTGCTTAAGATCAAGGCAATCAATAATTTATCTGACGTAAGCTTTAGAAAGTTATTACGTCTCATGTCGGACATTCTTCCAGAGGAAACATAGGTGCCGAAAGGCACTAACAAGGTCAAGTTATCTGTTCTCTTGGATTGGAAGTAGAAAAATTACATGCGTGTCTGAATGACTACATACTGTACCACCAAGAGTACGCAGACCTGCACAGATGTCTGGTTCGCAAGGCATCCTGATACAAGCATAGTAATAATAATCAAGACGATGGGAGTGATGATGATGAGATGAAGGGACCTCCAGCCGCCGCGCCTACCCTCCTTGATGACTCAACGACCATGCCACAGCCTCCTCCTCCAGACCTCACCGCGCGACCTATGGGACGAGCCGACAACCGCACTGCCCCTCCTTCCCAAAGACCCGACGACCGCACTGTTGGCCCCTGCTCTACCCTAGATCACCGTCCTCCTCCACCAACACCGAGCCCTAAAAGGTAACGGCCGCCTCTCCTCTGCCCTAGAAATTGTTAGGGTTTAGATAGTTAGGGTTTGAAATGTGATACTAGATTGTTAGGGTTTTAAATGTGATAGTTAAGGTTTTCATTGTTAGTGTTTGCCTCCACCTTTGAACAGATAATGCTAACATAACTCACAAAGTCACGTTGTTGTTCTTTTTATTAGTAGCCACATATAAATAATTTTGTTATAAATGTGATATGTGTTTTCTTATTGATGTCATAATTTTCTATTATTGTTATTTCTATAAGTTACATTATGTTATGCATTTTCTATAACTTCTGCTATGTTATGCATTTCATATAAGTTTTGTTATGCATTTCATATAAGTTCGGTTATGCATTTCTATAATTCTCTGATATTGTTAAGTTATGTTATGCATTTTCTATAAGTTTTATTATATAAGTACAAGTATTTTCTTACTTCTTTTTTTTGAGAAGATCGATGGCATCCCAAGATTCTGGCTTGTCCTAGCCCCTTGAACACAAGGGTGATCTAGGAAAGCAAGAACCGGGAACACGATGTCAAGATTGGTCATTATAGAGGTGGACCAGACAACAGGATACCCTTCAAAACCTGTAGAGAAGGCAATGAAGTTCAACTCTGCGTGTGGGATTCTTGCATGTACGAGGGTGTCTATCCTTATAAATGATTGGACAAAAGTACCCGACAGTGAAATTCATGATATAATGACGGAGCTGTTTCAGCAGTTCAAAATCCCACAAGCCGATATGAAGCGATGAGCTACGATGGTAACGATGTCTAAGGCTTATTAGAACTTCAGGAGCCTCCTGAACATAAATTATGTTCAAAACGGGTTGACTCTAGATTTTGAGAAACATCCTAATTTGACGCCAAAGGATTGGGCGGATTTCATGGCCTCGAAATCCATGGACTCATTCAAGGAGAAGAGTGCAAAGAACAAGGCTCTGCGTTCCAAGAATGTACGCAACCACCTACTAGGTATTCATGGGTACACTCACAAGAAGGCCAATTGGGAGATGGAGGACGCCGCACTATGAGAGTTATTCCTTTTGAAGATATTGAGGGTTGCGGCCAGTACTAGATTAGGGGCCCACTCGAAGACTGGCCAGGCTAAGGGTCCGTCACCTTCCTGACCCCCAAGTTGAGGACGTGTCCCATTGTCCAATATGATATCAAAACACCCTATCTATCTTGTAATTAAAACCATTACTTCATGGACATTGAATTATGTAGCTTGTGGTTCTATTGCAGAGAGAATTGAGCCAACAAGAATCTTCTTGAGACTTTCTCCATAGTGAGAGGTGAAAGAGCATCTAGGCCCCAAGTTGGTTTTGATGGTTAATGGCAACTCAAACTGGAATCTAACGTTTACAGTGAGTGTAAGCAAGTTTGTAGGTTCCAGGAAGAAGGGTCATCAAGGAAAGGATGACCACCAAAAAGGGTACAAGGGTGGTTTACAGGACTAAGGAATGGCTGTGCTAGGCAGCTGTGCCACAGCTGTGAAGAAGCCGGTGCTGTGCAAGGAGTTGCAAGCAAGGTGACGGTGGCTTGATGTGTCAAGGACCGTGACTGCAGTTGGTGGGCAGGTAAAGCCTAGATTTGCTAGTTTCTTTGAGTCCATAGGAAAAGCCTGTACTATCAAGAGGGATGAAGCAGTGATGCTCTGTGGAGGTTCTAGTTGCTCAATGCTCAGGATGTTGGACAGTGGCACTAATGCTTTGTGGTTAGTGGCCCTGTGTGAGCAGTTTTGTATAAGTATAAAACTAGTTGGAGCTGGCACTCTGCAGTGCTAGCAGTAGAAAACCCTAGGGGTTAGAGTCACCGGTGTGACACAGCGGTGTCACAGGTGGTCTAACGCTCTATGACTCAAGTACATCTCTGTACCAGGGGAGAGCTTGAAAACGCTAAGGAACCTGCGCTGCGATAGCTTGTCTGCTGAGTCGGAGGGCTGTTGGAGGTTCTCTCCTTATAGGTTTCAGAGAGTGTGTGCGCTGAGGGCATGTCATGTGCCAAGACCGGGCTGAGTAGTGCGGCTGCGTCAGTATAGGGTTTACCTGTGTGTGCCGCCGGTGACACAGGTATTGGTCTGCTTGAGCCGGTTATAGTTGGACGGAGTGATTAGCTGTGTCACCGGTGGCTGACACCGGTGACTCACTTAATCCTACGTGGCAACAGTGTAATGGTCAAGTGCCTGTGAACCCTATATATAGGGGACCAGGGGAGGTCTTGGATCTCAACCAATGAGCCAATTAGTAACTCACATTCGACCATTGCAAAGCCTCTTTCCACTGAACGAAAGCCAAGTTTCCTAAGTGTCAGTTCGGGAAGGGTTAGAGTTCTTGAGCAAAGAGCATTGGTTCCTCCAAGAGTTGTTACTGTTAAATCTGTTACTCTTGGAGTGTCTAATCCTAGACGGGCGTAGGAGTTGCTGGTACCACCCAAGCTTGTGTGGGCTAGACCAGTAGTCTGTGAGGATGATTGAAGTCTACCTGCTGCAAGCAAAATGACTTCCACAAGCAAAGGAAGAGACTTGAGATCAGGTACTCGGAGAACAAGCACGATTCGGTGTTGGCGACCTCTTCGAAGTAGCTTCTCCAACGGAGACGTACCACTCTGCAAAGAGTTGGGAACTTCGGTGAAAATCACCCTGTCTCTCTGAGTGCTTAGTTGCATTGCTTCTGTTCACCTGCTACTTGCTTGCTTGTGTGATCTTAGTCTTAATCTGCTCATCTGTTATAGATCACCTTTTTACCTGTGTTACTCTAGCTGTGTCTTAGTTGCTATATATCTTATCTCACACCTGAGTCAGTTACCTGTTAGATAGGCACACAGTTTGCTCATAATCTGCTAAGTCTTAGACCACCTGTGTTAGGCACCTGTGTGATAGCTGCATGCTAATTTGCACTACACATCATACCTATATCACACACCTATCACACAGCTAGCTTATCCTAGCCTCTGTCTAAGGCCTAATTTATTCAATCAAGCTAAAAGAAATAATTTTAATTAACCTCCTATTCACCCCCTCTAGTCGGCACCTTCGGTCCTTTCAATTGGTATCAGAGCAGGTTGCTCTTTGATTTGGCCTAATAGCCAGAGTTAAAGGATGTCGGGCTATGAGGGTAAAATACCTGTCTTTAATGGGACTAACTATGCTTTCTGGAAGAGAAAGATGCAAATACATCTTAACACTATCGATCCAGATGTGTGAGATGTTGTTTATACAGGTTACAACTTGGAGAATCCCAGAACACCTAGCATCATTGACAAGAGGAATATTCAAAACAATGCTAGGGTAGCCACTGCCATCTTCATGGGCTTACAGGAGCATGACTTCAACAGAGTCAGTACCATGGAATCTGCTAAGGATATCTGGGATACCTTGGAGCAGATCTATGAAGGCAGTGGCACTCTGAAGAAGTCAAAGAGGAGCCTTCTGGAATCAAAGCTAGAGAGGTTTGAGCTTGAGATGGTGAAGACATCAATTCTCTGTTTTGAAGACTCACCATTATCACAAACCAGCTGAAGGCCCTAGGCTCCAACCGAGTGGAAGATGAAGATGTGATCAAGAAGTTCTTGTCGGTGCTTCCAAAAGCCTACAGAACACTTGTCCTCATGCTGAAGGAAAAAGATGGGTTTGAGCAAATGAAGCCCACAGAAGTGTTAGGGAGGATTCTAACACATGAGATGGAGCTTAAGCAAGAAAGCAAGCAAAGCTCCTCTTCAACTGTCAAGAAAAATATTGCTTTGAAGACTACTGCTTCAACATCATAGATTGAGAGTGATAGCAGTGAAGATCCTGATGAGGAGATGCCCAGTGGAGAAGAGAGTGAACTCATCCTCCTCACAAGGAACTTCAGAAAGTTTTACAAGAAGAAGAAGCAACTTGGATCAGGTGACAGATTCAGAGGGAAGAAGCTGTCAAAAGATAACAAGTGCTTTGAATGTGACAAGGAAGGCCACTTTGCTGCTGATTGTCCAACCAAGAGAAAGGACAATAGCCAGTACAGAAAGAAGAAGGACTTCCATGGGAAGAAGAAGACCTTCAACAGCAAGTATCCAACCTACTCCAAGAACAAGGCCACTGCCAGAGCTTATGTTGGACAGGCTTGGGTGTTTGAGGATTCAGGCTCAGAAGAGGAGTCTGAAGAAGAAGATCAAGTTGCTGGGATTGCCATCAGTATGGCTGACATACCCAGCTGTGACACAGCCAGGTCACACAGCTCCGAGTCAAGTGCTGATGCTGACTATCTTCCATCCACTTCTGCCCCTTTGTGTCTCATGACCAAAGGTTCTAAGGTACTTACTGAGGATGACTGCCCTGATTATGTTGAATTAATGGGCATCCTTGAAAGAACAGATAAGGCCTATGGCAAGGAGAGGAAGGAGAACATATCCTTAAGGGATAAACTCAGGGAGCTGAGTGAATCTTATGATGAGGTCACTGATGACAGGGAAAACCTCAGGCTTGACCAGGAAAACCTGAAAATAGCTCATGAAAAGCTCAAGGCAGCTCATGAGCTTCTGATAAAGGAGCATGAGGAGCTCAAGGAAAAACATTCTTTGTGCACTGATATTTCTTCTACTATATGCACTGATGCTCCCTTGTCTGCTCCTACTGTTATTGAATCATGCCTGAACTGTGCTAGCCGTATAAATGTTCTAACATCCATAGGAGGAGTCACTGATGATTCAAAAGAGGCATCAACCTCTACTACTACTAACCTTGTGGATGCAGATGAGCACAACAAGCTCAAAGAGGAGCTTGAAGAGCTAAAAAGGCTAATGAGGAAAGGCCTATGCACTGCCAATATTGGCATGCAAAATTATCAGCTGATCAAAGCTGAGATGCTCAGAAAGAATGATGGCCGAAAAGGCTTGGGTTACATTCCTTCCGCTCATAAGGATAAACTGCCTGCTGCTACTAACTTTAGTCTTGCAGAAAAATTTGTGAGGCAGACAAGTACATATGACAACAAGTTTGTTGGTCATAAGAATGGTAATGGGAATGCAGTAAACATTCCTTCCAACCCATCCTATGTACTGCAGATGGACAGAAAAGGGAAGGTTGTGGTTAAATATGTTGGTCGCAGGCACTTGACAAAGTGGTTGCCTGCGATCTGGGTTCCAAAGGCAACAGTTACCTGTGTCACCGGTGTCTTACACAGCTGTGCAACCACCAGTGCCACCGGTAGCTCACACAGCCAACTAACCTCTCTGTCTAAGATTGCAGGTGATAGCAAGCCTAAAAGAATTCATGTCATATCATCTATTGCTCAGGCTATCAACTATAAGAACAGATCTTCTAACTCTTTAACTGCTGTTTCTGCATATGGTAAAATTGCAAAGGGAACCAAACGAGTTTGGGTCCCTAAACCCCATAACTAATCTTGCAGGATACTGTCTCCAGTGGAACTGAATGGGTAGTGGACAATGGACGTACACAACATATGACTGGAGGCAGAGAGGAGTTTGTAGAGATCACACATGAAAATCTTCCAAGTAAACATGTGATCTATGCAGATAACTCCAAGGGAAAGGTAAATGGTGTTGGTAAAGTCGCCATATCTGAACATCACTCTTTATCTAATGTAATGCTTGTAGATCAGATAGGCTATAGCCTCATGTCTGTGTCACAGCTGTGTGACACAGGTATGAAAGTCACGTTCTATCCTGATGAGGTTATAGCTTCCAAACTATCTGATGACTCTCAAGTGTTCAGAGGATGCAGGTCTGGAAAGCTATACACAGTAAACTTCAAAGAACAGCCTGCAGCAGCTCCATGGTGCCTAATGGCCAAGACCAGTGTTGGCTGGCTGTGGCACAGGCGGCTAGGTCATGCAGGGATGAAGCTTCTCAACAAACTGAGCAAACATGACTATGTCATAAGCTTGGAAAAGGTGAAGTATGAGAAGGACAAGCCCTGTAGCTCATGTCAAGCTAGCAAATAAGTTGGAGCTACCCATCGTCCCAAGAATGTCATGACCACCACCGCACCTTTTGAGCTCATACACATTGACCTCTTCGGTCCCACTACATATGAGAGCTTGGGAGGTAACAAGTATGGATTTGTCATTGTAGATGATTTTTCTCGCTATACTTGGGTGTTCTTTTTGAAGGAGAAGACACAGGTTTACAAGAAATTCAAGCACCTCATTGTCAGAGTACAAAATGAGTGAAAGGTAAACCTTGTCAAGGTCAGGAATGACAATGGGACTGAGTTCAAAAACTCAAAGGTGGAAGCATTTCTGGACAAGCATGGAATTAAGCATGAGCTATCAAGTCCATATGCTCCACAGCAAAATGGAATAGTGGAAAGGAAGAACAGAATCCTGATAGAGATGACAAGGACACTGCTGGATGAGTACAAGACTTCACCAAGATTTTGGGCTGAAGCTGTCAACACTACCTGCCACTCCATCAACAGGATATATCTACATCCACTACTCAAGAAGACTCCATACGAACTGCTCACCAACATAAAGCCAAATGTCTCATACTTCAGAGTATTCAGTTGTAAATGCTACATCCTTAGGAAGGGCAAACGCCTTACTAAGTTTGAAACTAAGTCTGATGTTGGTATATTCCTTGGCTATGCTACTAACTCTCATACCTATAAAGTATTCAACACTCTCACAAAGGTTGTTGAAGAACCTGTAGATGTGAACTTTGATGAGTCTTATGGCTCCCAAGGAGAGCAAGTTGCTAATGATGTAGGAAATGTGGACATTCAAAAGAAGTCAACTGGTGAGATCAGACCTACTGTCACTAGTGCAGAAACCCTTATAGGGGAAGTTTACTAGTGGCGTCCCCCTAAAGAGCCACGCCACTGGTATCCGCATAAAATATCAGTGGCGTGCCTATATACTCCGACGCCACTAATAAAAGGCTACTAGTGGCGTGCCCATTAAACAACACGCCACTAGTAACTTGCACCCCGCAGTCGGACCCGGCATAAACTACTAGTGGCGTGGGGATCTGCGGGCACGCCACTAGTATAACTACTACTAGTGGCGTGGACTACCATAACACACGCCACTACTAATATCCCACTTACTAGTGGCGTGGGTCGGTTGACACACGCCACTAATAATACATTACTAGTGGCGTGGGTAAGCTCCCACACGCCACTAATAACATTACTAGGGCATATACACTCCGATCCCCACCCCTCACTCCTCACATGCCGCCGCCTCCCCCCGTCGGGTTCCTAACCTCCCCCAAAATCACCGTCGCCCCTCCCTCCCCAGGTGGCCGCCGTGCTCAGCACCGCCGCTTAGATCTGAACCTCCGCGTCGCTGTCCAGATCCGGACCCCCTACGCCGCCGGCCCCCCGCCCCCCATCCTCCGCCCACCCCTCCCTCCCCCAGGTGACCGCCGTGCTCATCACCACCGCCTACATCTAAACCTCCGCGTCGCCGTCCAGATCCGGACTCCCTACGCCGCCGGCCCCCCCCTCGCCCCCATCCTCCGCCCACCCCTCCCTCCCCCAGGTGGCCGCCGTGCTCATCACCGCCGCCTACATCTGAATCTTGGCGTCGCCGTCCTGATCCGGACCCCCTACGCCGCCGGCCGAGGACGTCGACTCGCTTTAATAAGACAGCAAAGAGCAGACGCTGCAAAGAAATGCGAAGAGGAGAAAGCTGGTACATCCCTGATCCCTTGATATTAGTATATTGCTTCATGGTCTTGGCGTTCTTGTGTTAAGATTCACAATCGTTTCCCTGCATATCCTATCCAAATATGGTGTCTTTGACGTCTGCCGTTTCTGTTAGTTCAATGTTAGAGTACTTTGTTTCAGGTGACTAACATTGATCCATCAACTACTTGTTTGTTTCAAAGTACCGAGATAACATATACCATTGATACATGCGAGTTGCTTACATTTAGTTGCAATCACTCTTCCTGCAGTGGAGCTGTCTCAGTTAAGATGAACGTGCTCCTTTTTGCTCCATCTTTGTTTCTACTGATGTTGAAGGTATAATATCACCATACTTTGTTCCTTACATCTTGTCATGCTACAAATTGTTACCCTTACTGAGTTCTTGGTACACCAGCAGTTATGTATGAAGGACAAGCAGGTCCCGTTCAGAGCACCAGCAAACCTAAACTGGAGATATTGATGTCAAGCAGTTGTAACTTATAGCCTCGTCAGACTGTAATATAGATTTTTCTCACGATGGTTAGAGACAGATTATCTGTTGGATTTGTGTTGTAATCCTTTACCTATCGTTGTTGTACATAGTTGCGTATTGTGACGTTTGTAAACCTAAACCCAAATTTTTTTTTGGGCCCACATAATATACTAGTGGCGTGTGATCAATAAAGCACGCCACTAATGACATATTTTTTTTGGGCCTACAAAACATACTAGTGGCGTGGCTCACTGGGGGCACGCCACTAATAGCCATATCTATTAGTGGCGTGGGCACTTCAGGGCACGCCACTGGTAATTCTTACTAGTGGCGTACATATTCGGGCACGCCACTAATAAGTCTGTTACTAGTGGCGTGCTGGGGCCACGCCACTAGTAACAATTACCAGTGGCGTGATACTAGTGGCGTGCCCTGGGCATGCCACTAATAGATTTTTGGGCACGCCACTAATAGGGGGTTCTGCACTAGTGTGTCAAGGAAGAACCTGTCTCACCAAGTGATCAAGAACCACCTTCTCCATCACTGAATGAAGACACTGGAGATGAAGACATCGAGCTCGAGTACAACCCAGCCAATGATCTCTTGGATGCAGAGTACCTGTCTCAGCCAGCTGTGTCGCAGGAAGAACCAGCTGTGTCACAGGCAACACCATCAGCTGTGACACCGGTGGTTGACCCCGAACCCCTTGTGATCAGCAGGCTGCAGAAGGATCACCCTGTAGACAACATCATCGGTGCCATTAATAGGGGAGTGACTACTCGTTCTCGAATTGCTAATTTCTGTGAACATTACTCTTTTGTTTCCAGTGTTGAACCCAGGAACATAAAGGAAGCTCTCATGGATGCTGATTGGATAAATGCTATGCATGAAGAGTTGAATCAGTTTGAAAGAAATCAAGTATGGTCCCTGGTGGAAAGACCCAATGATCATAATGTGATTGGAACAAAATGGGTCTTCAGGAACAAGCAAGATACAAATGGACAAGTGGTAAGGAACAAAGCCAGACTTGTGGCTCAAGGGTTTACACAAGTGGAGGGTCTAGACTTTGGAGAAACCTTTGCTCCAGTAGCAAGACTTGAAGCCATCAGGATCCTCCTTGCTTATGCTGTTCATCATAACATCAAGCTTTATCAGATGGATGTGAAGTCTGCTTTCCTAAATGGTAAACTCTCTGAACTTGTTTATGTTGAACAGCCACCTGGTTTTGAAGATGATAAGAAACCACACCATGTCTATAAACTACACAAAGCACTCTATGGCTTAAAACAAGCACCTAGAGCATGGTATGATACATTGAAAGAATTTCTGATCAAGAATGGATTTAAAATGGGCTTAGTAGACACAACTCTATTCACTAAGAAAAATGGAAAGGATTTATTTGTGTGCCAAATATATGTCGATGACATAATATTTGGCAGTACTAACCGCTCCATGAGTGATGAGTTTAGCCAGATGATGACCAAAAGGTTTGAGATGTCTTTGGATGGAGAACTCAAGTACTTCCTAGGACTTCAGATCAAACAACTCAAGGAAGGTACATTCGTTTCACAAGAAAAGTTCACCAAAGACATCATCACTAAGTTTGGCATGAAGGATGCAAAGTCTATTCATACTCCCATGCAAACAAATGGTCATCTGGACCTAAACATCGAAGGTAAGTCTGCTGATCAGAAAGAGTTCAGATCCATGATAGGATCCCTGCTCTACTTATGTGCATCTAGGCCAGACATTATGTTGAGTGTATGCATGTGTGCTAGATTTCAAGCTAATCCTAAGGACTGTCACAGAGTTGCAGTAAGAAGGATACTGAGATACTTGATTCAAACCTCAGGCTTTGGCTTATGGTATCCTAAAGGTGCAAATTTTGAGCTAGTTGGCTATTCTGATAGTGACTATGCAGGGTGTAAGGTTGACCGAAAAAGCACCTCTGGTACTTGTCAATTTCTAGGGCATTCCTTAGTGTCCTGGTCATCCAAGAAACAAAACTCAGTAGCCCTTTCCACTGCAGAAGCTGAGTATATAGCTGCTGGTAGTTGTTGTGCTCAGTTATTATGGATGAGGCAGACCTTGAAAGATTTCAACGTATCTTTTAATCAAGTACCCCTCTTCTGTGATAATGAAAGTGCAATTAAGTTAGCCAACAACCCAGTGCACCACCAAAGATCCAAACACATTGAAGTGAGGCACCACTTCCTGAGAGATCATGTTGAGAAGGGAGATATACAGCTGTGCCATGTAAGGACTGAAAAACAATTAGCTGATATTTTCACCAAGCCTTTAGATGAGACTAGGTTCTGTGCTCTGAGGAGTGAATTGAATATCATTGATGTCTCTAATCTTCAATAAAAAGGATTGGCTTGGTGTCTAGCTCATATATTCTGCCATTTACATGCCTTACATGCTCATCTGTGTTGATCACCTGTGTCACAGGTGTATGGTTTTATGCATAGTGTAGAGATCCTTCAGCTGTGTGTGCACATTATTGTGTACCTATTTTCAAAATCGACTCATGTCAGTTTTAGTTTTGCTTGATTGATTTTCTGGCAAACTGACATTGGGAAGATTGCATAAGGATTTCCTGATAGTGTTCATATGCTTGCTCTCTTATCAAATTCTCTCTGTCTTGGTGTTCTATGGATGAAATACTTGTCACCTGAGCTATCTATCTGTGTCTCAGGTGAATGCTTTTGATTTCCGTAGGCCCTAGGGTATTTTGTCTACTCACCTGTGTCACAGGTTCCTCTGTCAGCTGTGACACAGCCACCTTATACCCCTTCGGCCTATATAAGACGTCGATACGTTTTCCACAGAACCCACGTTCTACGTTAAAACCCCAAACTTCCGCCGTGCGCCAAAACACCAAATTCTCGATGAAATCGACGTTTCCGCCCCTCCAAATCTTTCGAAGCATCGGAGAAAGCTTTCTGAAGAGCTCCAGCAACAATTTATCCGCGCATTATCAATCTTTGCTCAAAGTAAGCTTCCGCCAGCCCTACTTTGCGCCTGTTCTTGCTTAGGGCTTATGTTTTTGCTCTAAAGCCTAATCCATTAGCGCATTGTTAGTTGTTAGGGTTGGTTTAGCTCCTGATAATCTTTCAGAACCTATATTGCTCGAAATTAACCACCGAAAACCAGTAAATCTCTAGATTTCTAAAATCTGCCGTCCGCCTCCGCACGTAGCTGTGTCACCGCTAGGGTCTCACCTGTCACACAGGCAAGTCTATTCAAAAGGCTGAGACCTCGGTTTGTTACCAAGTCCTCACCTGTGTCTCCCGTTCTCACACAGGTGTCTCACACAGCTACTACCTTCTGCATCTCAGGAACACCTCTTACCTATATTCTGTCTTATCTATCTGGTTTCTACAGATGTCTTCAGGATCTGAGAAAGCTGACAGTGGGATGCAGTGGTCTGACCAGAAGCATCCAGCTTTGAGATTAACATTTCAGATTCAGATCAGGAAAGAGAGAGGCTGAGACAGAAAGCAGAGGTCGCTGAAACAAGAAAGGCAAGCCAAAGGGCTTACAGGCAGAGGAAAGCAGTTGCAAAGAAATCAGCTTCTCAAGCTAGTAAATCTAGTTCAGCTCAGCGTGCTCCACCCAAGAGGACAAGATCCTCAGCTGCTGTTGAGCACACATCCTTGGGAAAGGAAGCAGCTAAGAAGCAGAAGCAACCAGCTAAGAGAGGTTCAAAGCCTTCCATTGCAAATGTGGTGCTACCAAGAGGCACACTCACCATCAGAGAACCTGTTCCAGAATCCCAAATATCTCAAGAAGATCTCGAGCATGATAAGCTGATTCTGGAGGAGTTGGATAGG
>JAGXJF010000662.1:0-85566 GCA_019208055.1 Stipa capillata
TCCATTTGCACTCCTTGCTAATAATGCGCATTAAAAGGACCTTATGCGTGTGTTATACATCATCTGACATCTTTTGCACCTTATATAACAACAAAGATGATGGCATGACTTCGATTATGTCTCCCGCATCCTCCTTATGATGTTATCAATTTGTATTAATTCGCAGTCACATTTACGGAGTAAGTAACTTGCAGTATGCTTCTCTAAGTGCCCTGATGGAAGACTTCACTTGATCCTGGTACTCCAGCATTCTGCACGAGCTGTCCAAGGTGTGAGTATGGACCTTATTGGCTCTGGAAAAGCTAAATTTAAGTTATTGTCCCTTTTGTATTTTATTTGCACCTATGTGTATTTTACCAATTTCCAATGAGGTTGTTGCTTTGCTGGAAACAACTAGGATTTGGTGATTTGGAGCATTGTTTTATGGTCTATTTTCTTTGGTTGACAAGAGTAGCTCTTTCGTGAGAATCGAAGAATAAGGAACGGCATCATGTAGTTACTGATTTTGATTAATTTCTCCTTATGTTCTGTTGATTTCATATTCAGTCTATTATCTCCTAAAACATATGTGCCAAAATGAACACTAATTTGTTGCTATCTGTAGTTATGAAAACTTGATCTGCTTCTGCCACAAATTTACGAAAGTGATACTCACACTGTTGCAGATTGTCATTTGCCAATAGTAGGAAATAGGAACATACTGCTGCATAATTGTCATTTTGTTCTCATCAGGCTTGATACAACTGCAGGATTGAATTTCTGACCAGTTGCAGTGAGACATGCATGTCAATAATCTCGGAAATTGCATGTTAGAGATCCATACTCTGTGCTATGCGTTGGGTCAGTTCCACTGCTATCAATTGTTCAGGATTTCATTTTAACTTAAGTGTACAAACCATGGGCCATCATAATTAGAAAATCGTGTTTCTCTCATGCTCTGAAAAATGGGGAATACTAGTATGGAAAATCCAATCGTTAAACTTTTCCTGGCTCGGGTTAGCCAATGAACCCGCTGCGCGCCGCTCACTTCAATCTGTGCGGGGGTGAGATTGCTACCAGGGAGAAAAGCGATGTCGAGGAAGAAGCAGGAGGAAGGCGCGAGTGAGCGCGAGCCGGAGGGAGGAGGAGGCTGACTGGTGAACTTGATGACGACGCCGCATTTGAAGCGCAAGTGGCCGCGTTACCGGCCCTGGCCTCGTCGGCAAGGTTTAGGGTTTAGGGATAGTAGGGAAGGGGCGCGGGGAATTCACAGGTTTGCGAGCAGGGCAAACAACCGGCAGGCGGTGTTGGGGTGGTGGGTTGACGTGGAGGACCCAGTGACAGTGGTGGTCAATGGCAGCGGCTACTGCCTGCATAGACGGAGGAGGGAGGGGGCGGCGGCGACCCCTGTGGTTAGCATGGGCAGGGTGGAGGACGGGGGTGGAGACGAGGAGGTATCGGGAGGAGGACGAAGCCGTCGCTAGTTAAGACTGTGGCGATTGTCGCCACATAGTCGCATCCATACTAGAAATGTCAAACTTAGTACTCGCATCCATAGTAGAAATGTCACTTAGAACTCCAGTTATTTTTTGTACATTTAGTCAATTTGTAACACATCGTGTTCCATGCTATTTCTGTAGTTTCTCATTCTCATGTATGATTTGATGTTTTGCAGGCAAAAACGCACAACCTGGGTGGTATGCTTCCTTATCCTTCATCTTTTTGGTTCATTTTTATTTATCATTTGAACTTAAATACTTTTGAATGGCTCTCACCTTACTTAATAATTGTTAATTTTCTTCTGTGTTTGAAATCTGATTCAAGCATTACAGTTCTCGTTGAATTGATTGAGTTTCAAGAACCAAGATTTCTCAGATACTTCCTCTGTACTCAAAAATACAGATAGAGAGGACTTGTACTTTGTGTATAACTGAATATATGTTAACTGCAATTCATATATCCTTGTTTAACTTATATTTACTCACTGCCACACACCACATGAAATATAAGTAGTAACCTGGGGGAACACATTACGTTCCTGGCAGTTGCCATTATATTACTTACTATTACATGTTCTAAATGATAACTTGAAATATCATACATGTAAATCTTTTTGATACCATATTTAATTCAGTGATATTGAGGACTTGGGTGCCTTAATAACAAGAATACTGTTTACTTTGACTATGATACTGACCCTTTTGGGAGGCGAATAAATTCACCACTAGTATAATTGCATATTAATAGCTTTGACAGATCTGGGTTGCTATGGCTGGTCCTACTGTTGATGTTTCCTATTCCACCTGAAGGGCTTTACCTGCTTTGTCTATAATGATTGCTTCCAGTTTGTCAACTTCAATGATGTGAGAATTTTCTTCTTTTCCACTTTGATTGTACTCATTTGATTGTGTCAAAATGAAACAGGAGCGCTTCAGGACATCCTTCATTTGCATGATGTTCTTGCAAGGGTTTACCTTGCGAAGTTGTGCCATTCAATATCTAGGGCACGTGTATTGGATGGTAAGTGCTATTTGTTTTTGTATCTGCACTGAATTAAGATGACCACTTTGCAATTCCAGAGCGCTTGTATTGAATTGTGGTTCTGAACAAATATGATTTACACAGAGAGGCCTGACATAAAGTCACAGTACAGTTCTCTCCTTATCAACTTCTTTTGGATCCAAGTGACAGGGTCTGTTTTGAGGCCATACTCTGTGTTCTGGGAAAAGTTGACAACACAGAAAGGTAACAATGAGGTTTCATCAAGCTATCCTTTATATATTGTGTTTCTTTACCTCTGTTGGAGTTGTATAGTAGCGTAATTGTGTTAAATATTAATTATCATGTCTTGCAGCACGGAGGACAGAGCTGGTGGATGGATTCGGTTAACTAGAGAAATTCTCAAATTGCCTGAGGCCCTTCTGTAGCATCAAGGGGTGTTCTGTCAAAATCTAGTGAAAAATCTTCTAAAGCAAGGCGTCCTCAGCCCCTCATCAAACTTGTAATGAGAAGGTTTGTCGTATCTTCTTATGAACGTTCAAGTGGTTGATCTCTCCATTTTCCTTGATGCTGACGCTGGATGCTTACTGTTTGTTACTTATTCTGCCCAGATTGGAGAGCTCTTTCGTAAGCTTCTCTCGCCCTGTTCTTCATGCTGCTGCAAGAGTAGTTCAGGAAATGGGTAAAAGTAGAGCAGCTGCTTATGCTTTGGGTGCTTATGATGAGGGAGCCAATCTTCAAGCTTATTCAGATAATGTTGAATCTCTTGATTCTGATC
The DNA here is from genome assembly GCA_019208055.1 of Stipa capillata. Lineage (NCBI taxonomy): Eukaryota > Viridiplantae > Streptophyta > Magnoliopsida > Poales > Poaceae > Stipa > Stipa capillata. Next base: position 3,257 of record JAGXJF010000662.1, read on the forward strand.
TTAACGAGAACTCAACAACCTGAAGGTACTATGGTGTTATCATAGATTTGAGTAATTGAAATATCTATTGACACATTGATAACCATATGCATCATAGTAATTAAAATCATGCAAAAAATTCCTTCAATTCGCTCCCGACTGAGTTTACTGGACAACTAGGAAGTTAGCAAATATTGTCTCATCTCATTTTGAATTAGACCCGAACAATAAGTCTTCTGTAAGCATGAATCTGGATGTATTCAGGCATGCTTACAAAGGTTCACTAGTGAGGAACTTTAACCCCCCTTCCCTTCTGTTCGGAATCAAAACTAAGTGTCTTATGCTTTATGTTAATCTCCTTTGTTGTAAAATCATGTAACTCTTCATGTTCATGCTGTAGCTACCCGGAAAGCTAAACCACTATCCAACGGACATGGTGGAATGGACACAGTAGCAGGGTTATTAGCATCACTAATGGAAGTAGTGCGAACAACTGTAGCATGCGAGTGTGTATATGTTCGAGCGATGGTCGTCAAAGCTTTGATATGGATGCAAAATCCACACGAATCTCTTGATGAACTAAAATCTATCATTGCATGTGAGCTGTCTGACCCAGCCTGGCCTTCATCTCTCCTGAATGATGTCCTACTAAACCCTACATGCTAGGTTCAAGGTATTGTATCCCTTTCAGTGTTAATAATATATATGTTGCCTTGTTTCTGTTTATTTACTTATTAAGTTGCCCCCCATTTTGATGGCTTATTATCAGATGTATGCCTGAAATCAGTCTGAGACTGGAAGCAAGGTTTAACTGTTCTGTAGTTACTTCAGTTTCCGAGGGTTTCAATGATTTTAAAACAACATTGTTTCTTAAAAATAAGAAAATATGAAACTTTTTATTCACCCTTTTGTTTGTAAATTTTTAAACATTGGATTTTATTCTTGCAATTAATTTTTTTTGAACTATTTCTGTCTTTGCTTTGCCCCTTATTTATGTGTTTTATGGTTGTAATGCATGCATTTGCAGCTATTATTTTGATAGGTAGCAATATATCCTCACTGGATTTCATGTGTGATTTATTATTCTGGTTTGTTTTTACATGATAGGCAACTCCTGATATGGCTGTGACTCTGCTTGAGATTGCTAGAATTTTTGCCACTAAGGTTCCTGGAAAGATTGATGCTGATGTTCTACAGCTGTTGTGGAAGGTAGGCCTTTTGTCATAAAGTATTTCTAATGTTCTATTTAACACCAAGGTTTACTTGACGAAAGGGACCCCCAACCTTTTGTAGTCAGTTTGCAACTAGTTTTATCATAGAACCTTGGCTTTTGCACATTAGGTATGACACTTTTGTTGGTGTTTGGAATGGTTTGAATGCCACTTTTTTGTACAATGGCACTAAAAGCTTCACCAAAAAATAAACAATTCTTGTCTTTCCAGACATGCCTTGTAGGAGCAGGACCAGATGGGAAACATACAGCCTTGGAAGCTGTGACAATAGTCCTTGATCTGCCACCACCTCAGCCTGGGTTCGATGTCTGGACTCACATCTGTTGATATGGTATCTGCCTCTGATCCAAAAATCAGCAATGGCACTGCAAAGATTAGTTCAAGCTGCTGTAAGAGCAAAATTTAAACTTGGTTAATTTGTTCATTGAGCATGGAATCAAAATATGCTTATGTTTCGGCCCTTTAATGATCAACAGGTTGGTTTCTAGGAGAAAATGCAAACTATGCTGCATCTGAGTATGCCTGGGAATCTGCAACACCACCTGGTACTGCTCTAATGATGCTTGATGCTGATAAAATGGTTGCTGCAGCTAGCTCCCGTATCCTACACTTGCTAGCGCTCTGACACGGCTCCAAAGGTGTGCATTAGTGGCAGCTGGGAGGTATGCCCCTCCGAAAAGGACACTTTTCGGTCTTTAACTTGACAATGTGGTGTGGTGAGACTGAGATGGTAGTGCATCTCCGTATACTAGTTCCTTTTTGTTTTTGCTTATCTTATTGTTTACTTCTGTAGATCCGTATCGCTGCTGTCCAGGCCCTAACTACAATTGCAATAAGGTCTGGTGAACCTTATAGACTGCAGATATACGAGTTTCTTCATGCTTTGGCTCTGGGGGGTGTGCAGTCAAACTTTTCGGAATTGCAGCTAAGTAATGGGGAAAACCAAGGTGCTAGTGGTACTGGTCTTGGATCTTTGATTAGCCCAATGCTCAAGGTCTTGGATGAAATGTATAGAGCTCAAGATGAGCTTGCTAGGTATGTTATCCAAAAAATTCCTCTTGGCTGCCGTAGAATAGTCTTTGAGGTAACTGCTTTCTATGATTTTTTGCAGGGACATTCGTCAGCATGATAATAGCAAACAAGAATGGAGTGATGAGGAACTCAAGAAACTTTATGAAACCCATGAGAGGCTTCTTGATGTCGTTTGTTTATTCTGTTTTGTTCCCAGGGTTAAATACTTGCCTTTAGGTCCTACCAGGTATGTGTTATTGTAATCTTTGGGTTTTAATCTCCTAGTGCAGTCAACTTGTTCCTGACTTGAAAGGTTATTTCATTGCCTATGAAATAAGAAACTGTAAAAATCACCAGCAAGGATTGTACAATTCATCGCTCACCACATCTTTAATATTGTCTGGAGCCATGAGCCATATAATAGATCAGTGTGTATTATCTTGAACTATCTGGATCATTTGCTCCATATGATGCAACTAAGTACAGTGTTGGAGCACCGCCCACTGGTTATGGTCAATACTATAAATGGGCTCCACTGCTATACCATAGGGAACTTACTTTTTCCTAATGCTAAGTGACAGCTTTAGTATTTCTCCTTTATTTGTAGCTTTTTGGTTTCAACCGACCTTGGGACTCCGTAGCACTGCTGTCATTCAGAGATACTGGGAGGTCTCACATGTTATGATGTTTTCGTAATGATCATAGCTTTGTAAGGAAAATGTTTGATGTTAGTTAGTGATCAGCTTTCATTTAAAGCTTTCCGATCCGCGTATTTTTCGCTACGTACTGCTAATTTGCAATCTAGAATGTATTCTATTGCCTATATTGTCAATTTCTTTTCACCATGGAAGATTTAACATTTTAGAATTAACTTCTGAATGCCTGTTTGAATAAGCTGTCATTTTTAATCCAACGGAACTGCTTAGGATGTAGATTGACTGTTATGTATTGCAAGGGCTATCAACTTATTGCTGGCTTACACAGTGCACGAAATTTGTTTGACTATCGTCTATCATATTATAAAGCATTGTATCACAAGGAAGAGAAATTTTGTAGTATCCTCTAAGTTACACACTTTGCTGTTTCTCTACGAAGAAAAAGAGTTGAATGTAAATGGATGCCTGCCTCTTTTCCTTCTTTTGCTGGATGCAGTATTGTATACTAATGTTGAATCTTATGTACAGTGCCAAGCTCATTGAGATCTACCGCAACCGGCATAACATCAGTGCATCTGGCGGTCTAAGTGACCCTGCCGTTGCTACCGGAATATCTGACCTCATGTATGAGTCCAAAGAAGTACATAAAGAGACCACCACTATGCAGTCTGGAATTGACCCTGATCTTGCTATGGCCTGGGCAGCGGGTTTGGAAGATGATGTTTGGGCAAATAATGCACCAGCTGTGGACAAAGTAAGATTCTTTCATGTTTTTTGTTGTTAATTCCTAAAAGTTCCTGCTTCCTATCAGTTCAACTAAGAAAGCTGCCTGCTGTTATTTGTGGCAGATAGCTTAGTTGCTTAAGTATTTCTGCACCACTTCCCTTTTCCTCATTGCTTGTGCTGATTTTGATAATGTTGCTTTTATATATATGGGGTTCTTTCTTCTTTGATCCTATGATAGGTAAAGGACTTCCTTGCTGGTGCTGGAACTGATGCTCCTGATGTGGATGATGAGGAATACATGAACTCTAGGCCATCAGTCGGTTATGATGATATGTGGGCCAAGACAATTCTTGAAACGTATGAGGCAGAGGTAAGTGCTACGACATTTGGTCAAACTACTTGACTTCAGATACTTATTTATTACATATAAATGACCCATTTTGTTTTTATATGTTGCAGGAAGATGATGGGAGGTCCTCTGGTGGGTCCTCTCCTGAGTCAACAGGTTCTGTGGAGACATCCATATCGTCTCACTTTGGTGGCATGAACTATCCATCCTTGTTTAGTTCGAAACCATCAGGTCATGGGACTTCACAACAAACGGTATTATTGCTTCACCCATCATATTATTGCTATGTATTTTTTAGCATTTCTGTCATTGGATCTGACAACACAGATATCATATTTGTAGTATTAAAATGTTCTTTTCATAAGAATGAGCACTATGCACTTAACTGTGGACAATTAATTTCTTAAATCCTGTGGTTTGAATGTATGTGGTGATATGGGCATTGCATACGGTATGTCCTGTCCTACATAGGGTTCCAAACATCGCTACTTGCAAAAGAAAAAAGAGGCATCATAGGTACACAGGAAACTGCCCAGTTTGTGACTATTTTACTGTCTCCCTCCCTCCCTTAAATTTCTTGTGTTCCCTTCTTGTGTTACCTTCTCATTTCATTTGAACTGTTTGGATGCTACTGGGCGTCTCACCACTGACTGGGAGAAACCTGAGCCTACCCAGCTAGCTAGTGTTAACAGATACAAACTCCTGGGTTCATCCTTGGAACAAACTCACATAATTTTATGGCCAGCTTGAACTAATACTGGACCAGACGAGTTACAATAAAATCACTTCATATTTAATCATAATTGAACTTTAAATATATGAATATTGAAATATAATTTTCCTGTTACTGCCAGGAAAGCAGATCATCAAATAGTAGATATAGCTGTATTGGTGTAGCATCTGTAGTTTGCTGCTTCTACCCTTTAATTTCCAGATGGAATTTGTTCAAAAAACACTGTTCCTGATATCCATTTGCATTATGTTTCAGATACGTGAAGAACCACCATCATATTCAACATCAGTTCTACAGCGGCGTGAGTCGTTTGAAAACCCCCTCGCGGGGCGTGGAGGTCGAAGTTCTGGATCCCACGATGATGCTGACAAGAGTTCTGGGAACCCTCAATCTGGGAAAGCATTGTATGACTTCACAGCTGGTGGCGATGATGAGGTACAAAGGCTGCAATTCATCTTTTGTTTGGCTGTATCTTAATTTTCTACAGTCCAATGCTTCCTTGTGTATTGGTTACTAGAAAATAGTTTTTCTTTTCTAGTGTGAAAATTCTGTTTGGCTGTATCTTAATTTTTCTGCAGTCCAGTGCTTCCTTGCGTATTGGTTACTACAAAACAGTTTTTCTTTCTAGAAAGAATTCTTTATTTCACTAAAGCATAATTCGTTGGTTTTTTCATTTGACACTGTGATTCAACATCTTAATTGGATGAAAGAACTATTGTTGATATGTTCTTTAGCAAAGACAGTTCAATAGTTTAGAACCTTTGCACGAAATACCAAACAGAAGTGAGTGTCAAAACAGTCAAGCTGGCTCTTCTTTCTTGTCTTGGGATGCAAGACAAAATTACAGTTATTCATGTGCTTGTTTTCAGCTGAGTTTAAACTCTGGAGAAGATGTGGAGATTGAATATGAGGTTGATGGTTGGTACTATGTAAGTTATCATGTCACCATTTGTTACCTGTTCTACTGTTTTCCACTCATGAACGATAACATTTTTTAAATGGGTAATTGTTGCTATTTGATCAGGTGAAGAAAAAGAGACCTGGAAGGGATGGGAAGATAGCAGGTCTGGTCCCTGTTTTGTATGTGAGCTCGTGATAGTGTGAATCTTGGGACGTACTCTCGAGAGCTGATTGGAGTTAATGGGCCTAAGAATGGCACGCGGAGAAATTTTTATGCGGTCTTTGCACTGCCTGTTTGAGCTCCTGAATACAGGCACAGACTTGTGGAAGGGCATATCCAATCATCTTGATGTCTGTATGGTTCTGCAATGTTGTTGCTGGTCGTGATTTACGTGCTGATTTTGTTTGCTTTACACATACCATTAGTCCATTCAATTCATTGTTCATGTGTAGATGGGCATTTGGTCCAAGGCTTAACCTTTCGACCGCGCATTCTGCTCCGCCGGTCCGTTTATCCCCTTCTCCAGCTCTCCATCGGTTGTGTAATATATCCTATTGGAATTGTAGAGCTAGTAGTTTTGAAGAGGCTGTAGTAAAACTGTAGGCCTGCAGTTTTTTCCCCCACGATTCTTTTGTCTTGTGTATGATGTGAACAGTACAATTCAGTACTAAGGGCCTGTTTGGTTGGGCTGTGGCTGTTGACAAAGCTGTTGTTGGCTGGCTGTCTGGAAAAGCTGCTGTGGCTGTGAGAAAGTGAACATATAGCTTTTGGTTGATCCAAATTATCTACAATATTTTGAAAAATGAGCACTGGAACTTCAACACATTGCAAAAAGCTAGCAGAAGATAGCTTTTTCAAACAGCTGAATTTACACTGCAAAGCCAACAGCTACCGTTGGCAAAAGCTGCTGAAAAGCTGGCCGTTTGGTTGGGCTGCAGCTTTTTTCAGTGAAAAGCTGCTGAAAAGCCCAACCAAACACCCCCTAAGTAGTGTTGTGTTGATTTGTGTAAAATTTTCTTTTCTGGTGGTATCATGGATACGTGAACACAGTACCATAGCGAAACGGCAGGCACCCATTATTTTACTCTCATAGGCACCCATGGCTATAATTTTGTTGATACGTTCCTACCGAAGTCTGCAGCAAACATATAAATCAGAAATGCTGAAGTATTGTGCACTTAATCCTCATGTTTAGATCCAGTCACCCCCATCTTCTTTGGGGATATCGCCCTGTCGCGTTCATGTCGCGTCGATTACATCAGACCAGGACTTGCATCAGATTTATCGGATCAGGATCTTAAAAAAGAAGTCAGTTCGTCACTAGCCCGCTTGTTTATTTGCATTTTGCAAGCAAGTGGCATACGTCCACGTCTCACCAACACATCGCAATTCGCAAGCCGACACGAGCAGCAAGCAGCGCAGGCGAGATGGGAAGGAGGAGCGGCGGGGAGGAGGAGGCGATGGAGTTCGGAAGCATGGAGGAGTTCTGGGGGTTCTACCTGGGCCAGCACTCCAAGCCGGCCACGCGGAGCTGGCACTTCTTCGGCACGCTCGCCTCGCTCGCCTGCGCGCTCCTCGCCGCCGCCACCGGCCGCGCGGCGCTCCTCCTCGCGTGCCCCCTGCTCGGGTACGGCATGGCGTGGTACAGCCACTTCTTCGTGGAGGGCAACCGGCCGGCAACGTTCGGCCACCCCGTCTGGTCCCTCCTCTGCGACTACCGCATGTTCGCCCTGATCCTCACCGGCCGCATCGACGCCGAGCTCGCCCGCCTCCGCATCCAGCCGCCGCGCGAGGACGCCCCGGCTGCCCCTGTGCACCAAGATTGACCCGTCTACGCGTTTCCGTGGTAATATAAAATCATAAATTCCTAAAATTTCGTGATTTGGCACGTGTATGCACTTGCAGATGTTGGTGCGTATTTATCGTGTTTCCGGTGTGTGATAATACTACCATATTTCTTGACTTTTGTGACTGCCCTGATCTTATTGTTCCTCTTCTGTTTGATTCGGCTAGTCAGAAGGATATGACCATAATATAATAATTTACTTCCAGAACACAGATTTCAAATGCGATGCACGAGTTTTACAAGTACAACCTCACAAAAATCTCAATAACCAATACTAATGATACGCAGAAGCGTCCTTAATTTGTGAATAACCAATTAACCAGTGTGGTTTCTTATTTGCTGGTGGAGGCGAACATCTGAATATCTGATGGCCGTAGAGCATTGGTCAGCTGTCGCTTCTGTTAGGCTTCTCTGACGCCGGATACACCTGAAAGAAGCAACATAGATTACTGTTAGATGAATTCTCGAATACGAGAATTGCAGAAAATTCGACATGCAGCGTAGGAGTAACGTTCATCAGCTACAATCTGTCGTACCGTGTCAGCCGATGGGATCCATTCGTTTGTAGCAGGATTTCCTTTGCTGGAAGCATGGCGCTCTGTTGCATCCGAGTCTTCAGAAAGTTCAAATGAGGCGCCGGTGGGCTTGTCCATCTTGATGAAGCCCGTCCCGGTCTGCAGGATATTCGCACATACAAATTTCAGAAGTTGATAACAGCTCATGATTCAGACAAAAAGGCATCAACGCAGCAGAAAAGGGCAGCTACCGTGTGGTGCTGCTTGCCGACGCAGCCGAGATCCTTGTAGTACTCCGTCTCCACGAACTCCTCTCCCGCCTTGCCGCCCTCGCACACCAATTTCTGCAACAAGAAACCGTACGTATCACAATTCACAAGCTCCTTGAGAACTCTAGAGTAGTTTTGATCAGGAAAGAAGGAAGAGGAGACCGACCTCGGTGTGGGCTTCGAGTTCTTGGAGCTTGTCGAGCTCGGGGTGGGAGCCGTCGCCGCCGTCGGGGACGAGGGCGTCGGTGTAGACGGCGGAGTGCTCGCTGCGCGAGGGCTTGGAGTGGCGCTTGGGCGCCGCGTCGTCGTAGTACTCCCGCACCTCGGCCACCCTCGTCGCCTCGTCCACGGGGGACAGGTGCGCGTCACTCCTGCTCGGCCTCGACATTCTCCGCACTGGCGCGCCGGGCAACAGACCAGCTCGCCGATACTGATACGCGCTCGTGTTAGCTGGTTACTATTAAGCAGTGGAGTGGAGGAGGCTGGAAGCGCACGGTGCTATTATGGTGCGGCGCGGCCGCGACGGTGGCGTGCCCCGGCGCTGGGGCCAAGGCGAGATATTTGTGAGGAGAAAATATCTCGGGGGAGATGTGGAGAGAAGACGACGTGCGAGAGGCCAGGAATGCGCAGCCAGCCGATCAGCCGTCGCGCGCGAGACGGCGAGGCCGGGGCCCCGCCCAGGCCATGGTGGCCTCGGTTTATCCGCAGGCTGGCATACGGTACAAAGACACGGCGTTCTGCTAGAGACGGAGACGCTGTACACATTTTCGGCGAAAAACACGCACCCCCACACGGCGATTGAGAAGTTGAACCGGCACTAAATCTCAGCTCTTTTCGACCTATAAACTCCGAGACACAAGGAACGTTTCGACGTATGCAAAAGTGAGGAAAAAATGGTGAGAAATGAGGAAAACCCCGACTACAACTGACTGAAAGTGCTCGCGGACAAGGCCACTGTAAAACGCCTTCTAGGCCGAAACCAAAAGCCCATGTTGGACGCCGGGCCGTGGCCCGTTACCTCACCTCGGTGGCACATCTCCAAAACCGCCACGCCCCTTCTCCTCCTCCGCTGCAGCTTCCGGATTGCAGGCGAATGGCGCCACCGCCGCGGCCATCCAATGGTGGGTAGTGCATACTCTACTCGCCGCTCTTGCAGGCTTCCTCAACCTGCTCCCATGGCTTCCCAATCCCCACGCATATCTCTGATTCAGTGTCTGTCGTCGCAGCCACACTCCTCGCGCGGCTCGGGGAGGGCACGGCCAGGTTCGAGCTCGTCGAGGACTCCGCGCCTACTCCCGCGCCGCCGGTTTGGCCCCGCCTCCACTGCTTGGCCAGGATTGCCCCCTCTCTGTACGTGTGCTCCTTCCCCGTTTCTATCTCTCTTATCTGAGTCGATTCAAGTGCGAGCGGAGACAAGTTACAAGAACTGGTTCGCGATCCAGGAGGGGCGGGTGGTCGGCAGCGAGGAGCAAGGTGGAGCATTACGGGGTCCAGAGGGTCACGGGTGACGGACGGTGCATGTTTCGGGCGTTGGTAAGTCGCAGGGTAATCCCTTCCTGCTGCAGTTTGTTTGGTTGGAAACGGATTGTAAGTATGTGTTACAATGTATTCTCTTATGAGTTTCAGTTCAGTAATCAATTGCTTCTCAAGTGCGTTTTGGGCATGTTCTCCGGATTCAAAGGGAAACCTGGTATGTTTCTTGTAGGCTAAAGGAATGGCAAAGAGTAGGGGAATTCCATTGACCCCAAGGGAGGAGGTACAAGATGCAGGTAGCAACTTTCTCCCTTTGTGCGGTCTTAACTAGTCCAAAGTTTCGCGTTTTCTTTTGAGATAGTTTGCACTATGCGTAGGACCTGTAGGGCTTTGATTTATATTTTGGTACATGACAATGATATCTTTTACTTTAGGGAAAATCTCTTATCTTTAGATGGTACCGTGCATCTTTTTAAACCTGAATTTGCAGTCATATTAGGAGAAGGAGCTCCACTTTAACAACTAAATCACTTAATCGCAAAATAGAACATCCATTACAAAAGCAGTATCATTGTCAACAAAATCATATAAGAGAAATTATCGTTTATTCTTATGAGATTTGAGGAGCATCAATCCATGCATGATGTTGGTTGCGATTTGCCACAGCCAATGAGCGCCTGAGCTTGTTTGCAGCTCGCTCTCCTTTGCCTGAAGAGCAATGCCTGGTATATCCATTTGCAAACCATGAAGACGACCACATTAGGCTAAAAAAAACACAGATCGTTAAACCATGCACCAAGTTCCAACTAGCCTGGTAGATTGTAGCAGTTCCAAGCATAGCATCTTTTAGGCAATTGACCTAACCTGGAAGTTGATTTAGGTGTAATTATTAGACTAAAAGACAGTCCCCCACCACAATACGGAGTCCAGACATTTGTGGTCAGGGAAGTGTGGAAAAGAGGTGGACCTTCTTTCAGTCATAGAACATACGTAAGTTTACATTGCACATTCCTACAGCTGCCCCTTACTAGAACTGTATAGTAAGTTTAACCATAAATACTGTGTTTCTTTTAGGAACTTTACCGCCCATATAAACCTATGAGAATATCCATCTGCCACCCTGCAAGCTGATCATATAGTATAGATATTTCACTGAAAGTTATATTTTTGTGATGAAATTCACCTTCAATTTCCTAGATGATTTACGGATGGCAGTGAAAGAAGTTATATGTGACAGCGAGACCGAGCGACGGAAGTATGAAGAGGCAATTATAGCCATTACGGTTGATGAATCCTTGAAACGGTTAGGTTCCTATAGCTTCTGATTTGCTTTGGTGCCATAAACTTAGTCAAAGATGCTAATTTACACCTGCTTTTGTAGCTACTGCCAAAGGATAAGGCGTCCTGACTTCTGGGGTGGAGAGTCAGAAACTCTTGGTACGGATTTCATGTTTCTAAAAGCTAACATGCATAATTACGCATCTATCATTCATCAAATTAGATCTAGAGAAATCTGATTCATGTATATCTATCATGTTATGTTTTGAGTAGTGCAGTTTGATACATCACTCTTCTTGGTTTAGCGTAGGTTCTAGCCAAAGTAGGTTTACCTTTTTCATAGAGTAGAGAGCTAGTGCGTGTGTTGCTTAAATTGCTTTATGAGTACATGGTCGGTTCATTCACATATGATCTTCATCTGGAATGTCCTCTTTTCAGGTTTTGTCTAAACTGTGCCGGCAACCAATCATTATTTATATTCCGGAGAGTGAGGTAAATTCAACTGCCTAATGGGATAATGAACCTATAGATGTGGAGACTAGAGATGGATACTGTACCTCCAATACAAATCTACAAATATTTTTGTGACTTAAGGAAAGTGGAACTTTTTATAAAATAATAGGGATAGTTGTTCTGATTTGCTTCACTTTATTGTTTGATAGAAAAACTAAACATCAGATGTTGGAAGAAACTGAATTTTAGGACCCATCATCACCATGGAACTTGCATCGTGCCATGATAAAATTTGATGAAATGAAAAGGCACACACCAAGGAAATGGCAAATATATTTCCTAGTACGTTGACAGAACAAAATTGAAGCTGAGTTGAAACTGGATGATCTGCCTCAAATTTCCTCCATAATGAGGCTAAAAATCTACATTGCATTTTAGATATTTTTTTCTTTGATCCAATGCTCTAAATCCATAGTGTTATAGAATCTAGATATTTGTTGAAGCTATGAAAAAATATAAGTGAAGATACTATTGCACTATTTTCTTTGTTTCACTGCAAACTATCATGTTTTCATGCTTGAGTGATCTGCATTAATAGGCTCATATATTATGCTTGAGTTGGTGCTTGTCATCTTCCTCATTTCAGCTTGACTCATGTCCGTTCTTTTTGTGTAACAGTACCGTGGGCGTGGTAATGGTTTTATTCCTATAGCTGAGTATGGATTGGAGTTCACCAAAAACTCAAAACAGGGAAAGAAAAGGGTGCCAGTAAGACTGCTATACAGTGGGAAGAATCATTATGATTTGCTGGTATAAAATGGTTGTAGAACAATGTGCCCTGGATCAAGTATCAAAATACAACTATTCACTACCCATCTGTGGCACATAACTGATTTGTCTTTCCATGGTTGCATTCTTTGATTCTGCGAGGGTTCCTGTTTGTCATTTGCCGATGGTTGCGATGCTATAACCGCTGTTCTATCGATCTGATTGGATTCATAGTCATAGGCATTTAGGTAGTGCATTTGCAGATCTGGAACTAAATGAACAATTATCTGAAGTGTCAGACGAGCTAACTCTCTGTTGCATTATGTATATAAATTCTAGCATAGTGAGGCCAATGCTGCTTGCCAGTGATTTGGTTTTCGTCATGCCGTGAACAACATTTCCGGTTGGCGTCCGGCATAATAATGGCGTGTTCGTCGGACTTGGTGGTTGAGAGGGGGACATGCTTCAATCCAATTATTATGTACGTACATATATATCTTGTTGCAAGCCCGGTTGACCGGAATCATATTAATGGTATTATCCTTTTATGAGCCGTGCGAGTCGCATCTACTCCGTGCCAGATTTTCAGCTCGATGTTAGCAGTTACCTTTAAAATCTGTTAGGAGTTGGTCATGAAAACTGTTCGACAATTCTTACTAAAACAAGGGACAACAAGGGAGCTGCAATAGAACACGAAGACACGGATCAGATGCAATTTGACATCCATATGTATCTAACCACAGTAATAAATGTTCAATGAAATGAAAGTTCTGATCCAATGAACAAATGTGATGACTAGGAGTATCAGTGTACGCTCCTGACCCAATCATGCTTGAAGCAGGCGTTACGAAAATGAGCCTGCAGGCATAACACAGGGATCATATATGGTCGTAGGAGTTAATGAGTACCACTACCACTAATCCGTTTGCTAAGCTAGAGCTGGTCGCTGCCGTGCTCCCACCCCAGCCAACGGCGCGACCGCACACCACAGCCTCTCCCGTTCGTGAGAGGCCAAGTTAGGTGGTGCGCGTTACGAAAGCACGCTCTTGTCCTCTCGCTCTGCAATAAGAATTGGAGGAAAAAGAAGAGGGAAAGTATTAATGCGATGTGCAGTAATGCGCTGTTTGCAATGCTGCATATATGCTCCTCCAACCAACAGATGCCCGTAAGGAAGACGAAACAAGGAGACAACAAGTCAGGGAAGGAAGTAGCTGGCCGACGTGGGCCGCACCGCGGCAGGTAAATAATAACTCTCTCCATATACTTCCTTTAAAAAAATCGTTCTCTATCTGTCACAGAGCCTGACTACATGGCCCCACCCATCGATGCGAATTACTAGTAGTCGTCGTTGCTTCTGCTGCGCTTCTGGTGCAAGTCACAGAGAGATAGAGGGCAATCCAAACGGCGTACTGGAGTACCACTGACACGTGGACCCGGATTTTTATGGGCCTACTAACAGTCACACGAGAGGGCACCTCCACGGAAGAAACTTCGTGCGCGGAGCCTCGCCGATATACACTAATTAATGGCTGTAATAATTGTATATTCGTTAATGAGCATTGCGGTGCACTGCCCCTGCCCCTGCCCCTGCTCCCCTTTCCCCTCACTTCCTTTTTCTTTCCGTCCCGGCAAACGGTGAGGCCGACGCGAGTTGGGGGTAGACGAGACGAGCCGCCCCAGAAACCATAATTCCATCCACTGCTTCCTCGCATCTGCGCGTATATAAGCACAGCCATTGGGCCGCTTGCAGAGGTGATCATCATCTCGGGCACACAGGCCAATATCAGATCTTAGCTTTCTTCCTTGCTGCGCCCGCCGTCCAGGCTGTTGGAAGGAGACGGCGATGTTTAGCGGGACGCAGCAGAAGTGCAAGGTGTGCACCAAGACGGTGTACCCGATGGACCAGCTCTCCACCGACGGCGCCGTCTTCCACCGCTCCTGCTTCAAGTGCCACCACTGCAAGTCCACCCTCTCGGTATGTGATGTCCCCCGCCTTGCCTGGCTACACGCTCGCGCGCCGCATGTCTCTTGTCTTTCTCTATCCGTGTTTGTTTCATTTGTTTCGGGAGAGAATATAAGAAAGAACCGATCTTTATGGTAGACGGATCTGTAGGATAATGTAAGAATGTTGCGTGTAGTAGATCTGCGAATTGCTGCGGTGAATGGATCTGGCGCTTGAAGTTTGTGTCAGGATCATGTGTCGAGGAGGTTATGCTTTTGTCCATTTCGCGTTTACTGGCTTGGTAAAAGAAGACTAAGAGAATCTAAAAAAAGAAGAGGATTAAGAGGGAATTGATGGAAAATTAGCTATTGATCTTCTAGTTTGGAGGACTTGCGATGATTGTTAGGCAAAGGTGTGTATCGGTTTAACAATCTATCTGGTTGTCTTGTTTGGGATTTGACAGTTTAGCAGCTACTCCTCGTTTGAAGGAGTGCCGTACTGCAAGCCCCATTTCGCGCAGCTGTTCAAGGAGACCGGGAGCTACAACAAGAGCTTCCAATCACGTAGGCATTAATTAAATAGCAAACTGTAAACACGGAAGAAAATTGTATACTTTTTGATCAAATGTGTCCTGATGTGGTACTCTGCTCTTTCTTTCAGCCGTGAAATCTACAACGGAGAAGTTGACTCCTGAGCTGGTCTGTACCATAGGCTGCCTGCATTTGTGTCTTGCATGTTTGCATTCAGCTGATTTTGTGTGAAATGTGCTATTTCAGACTAGATCGCCAAGCAAAGCTGCAGGCATGTTTTCAGGAACACAGGACAAGTGTGCCACTTGTGGTAAAACAGCATACCCTCTTGAGAAGGTAATACCACATAAATCTCCTCTTTCCATCTCCTATTTGTTATTTAAAAAAATCGTGATCTAGGCATTTAGCTCGCCAAGATATGCATTCTAGGTCATTTCAGAAGTTTGTTGAACCAGTGATAGAGCATTTTGTGACCATATCCAAGGGATCTTAAGAAACATATTTATCTAATGTATATATCGCCTGCCAAGTATAACGACAGTACCATTTAGGCAGCGAGCTTTCATCATGATTGTCTTGATTCATCAAAATGAGAAAAATCATCATGATTGTCTTGATTCATCAAAATTCTCATTTCAACTATACTCGTCAAGCCTCCAGAACATGCGGTGGTTGTGATGCGTAGCTGTTAAAATAAATTTTGTAGGTAACAGTTGAAGAGAAGTCCTACCACAAGTCCTGCTTCAAATGCTCTCACGGAGGCTGCGCCATTTCACCATCCAATTACGCAGCCTTGGAAGGCATCCTCTACTGCAAGCATCATTTCTCCCAGCTTTTCAAGGAGAAGGGAAGCTACAACCATTTGATCAAGTGCGCCTCGATCAAGCGCACAGAAGCACAACAACCAGCGCAACCCGCCACTGATTCCTCCTGATTATGTCATATCTCCAGAGTGGGTTTTGAGGGCTACAATCTGGGTCTTCCTTTTTACGCGTACCCTCTATGCTTTGTTCAGGCTCTGGGGATACCGGAACCTACGTATCTTGCGTCCCCTTCTGTGCTAGCTCGATCACATTGCTGAACCATGGAATTGCTGTTCTTTCCAAAGAAATTGGTGTGCGTCAAGTACTGAAGCCGGATACTTTGCTCGGCTGGTTGCTATAATGAATTCTTGTGTACCTCAATTGTTCCATTGCCTTACTTCATATGGTGCTGCTGACTGGTTGGATACGGCTCAATTGTTCCACATACATTTGCTAAATTACCACCTTAAAAAGGTGATCCACGCCAACTGTCTATGTCACATGCACTTGGGAGCATGAGAAACAACAAACACTTGTTCTGGGGAACAACTAGATTTGAAGCATTGAAACGCAAGATTGGAAACAGATCTCGGGTATTACTGTAAAAATGAAAAATCTCTGATCACTAAAACCTTTCTCAAATTCATGTAGTCCATGATCAATTCCATACTACAGAGAAATGAAACCAATCGGAGTTGAGATTCCCAAACCCCTACATCCAAGACAACAATGTCGGCCTGAAAAATACAAGTGTTTTCCCAATTTCTTAAGCCGCCCTGTTTACATTCCTTTGCTGAGCCAGAACACAATTCTACAAGGGAACTGTGGAAGTCACATGAAGGCAGATCAAGATGAACCCCCTCACCGCACGAATGCCAGTAAGCCGCAATCAGCTCACGCTAGTTCTCCAGTTTTCCCCTGCATAAACACCTTCACTTCCAAGTTCTTCCTCTATTCTAAGCAGCTGCAAAGAGGACGTGCACAGTTATCAGAAATCATTCAAGACACAGCAAGAAGCTATTTAGAACGTTCATATAGTACTATGATTTCAGAGCAATTTCTAGGCCTGATGCTGCGGTGCATGCAGTATATTCACATACAATACATAAAGGATTCAACAGAAAACCTGGTTGTATTTAGTGAGACACTCTCCACGGCAAGGGGCACCAGCTTTGATCAGTCCAGCTGCAGCACCAACAGCCAGGTCAGCAATGAAAGAATCGTCGGTGTCCCCAGACCTATGTGACACCATGACACCCCAGTGAGCATCCTTTGCCTGTTTCACAACCTCTATGGCCTCGATGACAGTTCCCACTTGATTTGCCTGCATATATATAAAAAGACACGCACATGAGGTACACATAACAGAGGAATCACCTGCAAAGTGAAAGAAATTATGAGAGCAAGGAAGAATCAAGAAGGTTGTGCATGCGTCTCTTGCAACCTTATGTGCCTACAACCTACTGTTAGTTCAACTGCAAATGCTCGTCCTCCAGTGAATTCAAGTACTAAATGGATCAACTATTCATATGGCTATTGCAGATTGATTAGCATGGTATTCTGTAAATGCTATTAAAACTCAACTCATGTAACATAAAATAATAAACATTGAAAGAGAAGGAGTGGCACTCAAATTTTGGGCCTGTTTGTTTGGTAGACTTTTGGCTTTTTGGACTTTGGCTTCGAAGCCAGAAAAGCACCTATTTACCTGCTTTTGACTTTTGGCTTCAAAAAGCCTGAAACAACTTTTTTAAACTTTTTCAGGCTTTTCAAAGCCAAAAGCCAAAAGCCAAAAGCCAAATAGGTGCTTTTCTGGCTTCAAAGCCAAAATCCAGAAGCCAAAAAAAACCTAAACAAACAGGGCCAAAGAATGGCACCGAGCATTCAGGCACAACAATGACTGTAGATAGTCACATAAAGTGTGCCCAGCTCCAGATTTTTGAGTTATTTTTTATGTGGTATTATTAGCCTTGAACTGCTCCAATAACTTGGCCGAAGCAAAATTAATCAGTTCCGAAAGATCATCAATAAACAAATGGATAACTCGTGACTTACCTTGAGAGCAAGAGCATCACAAGTATATTCATTTACCGCCCGCTTAATGCGTTCGGGATCTGACATCAATAAGTCATCTCCTACAACCTGCATACGTATAATGGCATGACCTCCTGAAAAAATTAGAAAATAAAAGTACAAAAGATCACTATGCACCTGACATAGCTCTAGGGTGGTAAACTTTTTAGAGTGCTCCCAGTCATCTTTGTCAAAGGGCTGTTCAACGGAGACAAGTGGGTACTCTAGTGTAGAAAAAAATAAACATAAGCTTCATGAAATCAAAAGATGTATCCCCCAAAAGATGCCAATCTACAAAGAAGTGGTACCTGAACAGAGCTGACTATACATCTCAATCATATCGTCTCCAGTTTTAAAATTCTGCCCTGATTTCTTTGCAGACTTAAACTCCAGATCATATTTCTTTCCTGAAAAGAGATGCATGAGCAAGCTAGGAAGTTTAATCACTAACATAGCAAACAAACTAACCAAGTCATACAATATACATCTCATTGCTGTTCAAGCTCACGGTTTCTACCATCAAATAAAAAAAACTTACTGTTCCTAAGGTTCAAGATTGTACAATATCTAGATGCAAGTATAACAAGTAAAAATACAATGGACTGGTCAGTTGGTGCCCGACTGGCAATGCAGATCAATATGGCATGCTTTCATTGGCGGCGGTAGCATGATTCTTACAGGTGGTGATGACGATGGTAAAAACAAGAGATGACACAACAAAAAGTAAGAATCTGGAAAACATGGGAAGCACGAAGCATGAGTTCCCTACAACACAGTAACGGCAGAGTATGGAACTGTGCTCAATGCATGCCAGTACTTGTATTTCTATCATCCATATATCATTAACACAATGGTCTATTTGCTCCTGAGAACTAAATTTTGGCCTTTTGGGTATACATATAGCCATACCCGATATATATCACTGCTTTTATCCTTACCTACGCAAAAATCCGTAGCGGCAACATCGATTGCTAATTTGATCCTTCCATTATATCCAGCTCTATCTATTGCCGCAATGACAAGATCCAGGCCTTCGGTTATGCTGAACATTACCAACATAGATATGGTATATTGAAATACATATGAAGGTGCCCAAAAGGCAAAATAAGAAATAAAGCATATCAGGGAAGGTAAATCTATCCCTTACTTGCCTGGAAATATTTGGAGCAAATCCACCATCATCACCAATGTTGCAACTGTCTGGACCATATTTCTCCCATATAATATCCTATCAAAGCATTGGTAGGAACCATTTATAAAAATCAGTGAACTTATCTGTGCACTATGAGAACAACTTCAGAGCATCTGAACATCCCATGTTTTAAGAATTAGTACTTAGGACCAATCTACCCAAATAAATTAATGCCAATCAAGTTCAGAAAACGGAAAAGGGCATTAGAAAGCTAGCATACGATGTTAAATTTTCACAATCTTCCCTACACTGTTTGATGGACAGGTAAATGGTATAAATATGGGACTGGAGGACAACATTCATGTTGTTGAGAGTGTGTAAGGTATAATTATTTATAGATGTTTGTGAAGCAGTTTGTTAGAAATGGAGGGTACCTTCAAATGATGATACGTCTCTGAACCCATCTGCATTGCTTCTTCAAAGTTTTTTGCACCAACCGGAAGGATCGTAATTTCCTACAAATACGCCATTTTTACTTGCAAGTATAACAAAAATAATAGACTACAGTATATTGAGATGGTAATCTACATGGAACATCTTAATACGTTCTCACTTAAATTTGTTTGAATCAACTGAGAAACAATGGAATAAGTAATAACAATCTCAAATTCTGCAGAGTTTTGGGGTTTGTAGAAGAGACTAAGAGTGTTCCAGCAGTCTGCAGAGCAAAATATGTTACAAAAGGTAATCCTACATGTTTAGTGAGAATACTTGAATGGGAAGACTATTTCCAGCATGTGTTCCACCGTTAATGACTGTAATTGCAGGGACGGGAAGGGTTGCAGCGCTTTTACCAACAAGATCTGCTATATGCTTGTATAGTGGAACCTGCACAGAAAGAGGCAACTAACTGTAAGAATGTGTTATAGTGTCCGACCCATCTGTACCTCAAAACCCTGGTGGTTTAGCAGATAGCCGGTACCTCTTTTTCAGCAGCGCCAGCTTTACAAGCTGCAATTGATACGGCCAGCATAGCATTCGCTCCAATCTCAGTCTGCATAATGTAGTTATAATAGTTATTCTCTAAGCAGGAGGTCTTACACCCGAACAACCAGAGGTCGCAGCAACAGAAACTTTAGCCAACTACGTAGTTGTACTAAATTGAGATAGTCGTAATTTGCAAAGTAGTAAACTAGTTATCACTAGGGACATCGAAGATAGCACACAATTATTTCCAGCAGGAAGCCTAAATCGGACAAGCCGAAGTTAAATACTTCTCTGTCACGGGGTATACAAAGCCATCAATTGTTCGCGGTAAAATTCCAAAAATAAATAAAATTGTTCGCGGTAAAGGATAACATCTAGGCTCAATATTTCATTATAAATCTTAACATATGGAGTTTGGCAACGTCAGAGCAGATTAACTATACAGAATGAGAAGAGGAAGGGATGGGGGTTTGGGTGGTGTACCTTGTGGTGCGCCTTGTCCAAGTCCATGATCGCCTGGTCGATCTGTGCCTGCTGCTGCGGATCCATCCCCATGAGCGCCTCCGACACCTTGCCGTTGATCACCCGCACCGTGTCGGCGACCGCCCTGGCGAGAAGCCTCCTCTTCTCGGCGTCCCTGGCGGCGTCGACCGCGGCGCCCTCGGGGGCTCCCGCCCCGGCCGCGGACGCGCGGTGCACGGCCTTGTTGGTGTGCAGGTCGACCTCCACCGCGGGCGCGCCGCGGCTGTCCAGGATCTGCCGCGCGCGCACCCTCGTGATCACGGCCGGCGCCGCCCGCCGCATGTGGGTGGAGATGAAGAGCACAGGGTCGGTGGCCTTGGCGCGGATCGCCGCGTTCACGGCCTCCTCGATCTTGCGCGGGAGCAGGTGCTTCTCTAGGTACTCCTGCACCGACATGGCTGCGCCGGGGGTCTGCTGCACTCAACCGCGCTCTTACTCCGCCTCCTCTCCGCCCCGCGATTCTGCTCGGCTTGTTTGGAATCGTGACGAGTTGCCGAAATCGTCGTCAGGGCGTGGACGCTGTGGCCTTGGCAGAGGAAGACGAAAACACTGCGAGTCTAGAGGGGTCAGACCTGGGCCAGGGTGAAGTTGGGCCGAGTCAGTTTTTAATTCTTCTGGCACCAATCGCTCGGCCCATGTTTTTTCTCTTTTTCTTTGTCTTCCGTTTGAACAATGGTAACAACTGGGTAATGCAATCATATGATATTAAACCTTGCAACCCACAGACTATAGTGGTTCGGATCACGAGAAGTCACGGTCGAAAAGTTACCCAAATAACCAACTCGACTTGCGATTGGTGCCCATCCAAACTATGATCATCAGACATCAGGCATATTGACAGACTGATATAGTGTATCCAAAAATCATTAGTACCACTTTCACTAGGACGAAGATTGCTTAGTGATGTATCTTTTTCAGAAAATAAAATGATTTTTTCTGAGAAAAAATAAAATGATTCCTATCATATCTGTAAACTTTTCCTGTCAAACCATTGAGTTTGAGGCTGTGTCACTAGTAAATACTAGTAATTGTGCACGTGCAACGCACGTCTTGATTAATATAAATTAAACGTGAAAAAATATAAAACATAATTTCCTATCCATACATGCATTCTACCAACAATGATGTTCAAATGGCTAAAATAACTTACAAATGAAGATGGTGCAAAAAGAAAGTGGATATCATTGTTCCTCTAGAATACTAAAGAATGATCAATATATATTGTCAAACAAAATCGAATATAACCAATGACACAATACAAATGCTTGTCGCCCAATCATCGAATATAACCAATGGCACAATACAAATGCTTGTCGCCCAATCTATCTTCTGGATCGCGGATTGTCCTGGATTACAGCAGCGAGGAGGACACGCCGTCGGTGCCGAGGTCGGTGAGCAACGTGTCAACGTGGCACAGCTTCCACTGGCGCGTGAGCTTTTTCGATTGGTGGTGGTGGTGGGGCCGTGCGAGGAGGAGGAGATCACCGGTAGCGGCGGCATCACGCCCTCCGTGGCGTGGCTGCGTGCGTGAGATGGAGGCTCGCACGGGGGAGGTTAGTGTGGAGGAGGAGGCAGTGGAGATCGTCAGGTAGTAGGGGGAGGGCGGCGTGGTCCTCGATAGCGCCATGACGTCGGAACCTAAAAGTATACACGTGCAATGCAACCTATATTGCATCGCATCGAAGGAGACAATAGAAGTGGTGCACGCGCACGGCCAAAGCGTGGCGTGGGCGCGGCAGCCACGCGTGGCGCATATTCGAGAGAAAGGGACGCTGGAGAGTATAGCAGTGGCAATGGTGGGTAATTACTATCAACTTTAAGTAAGGGCAATGGTGGGTAATTACTATCAACTTTAAGTGAATGGCGTGGTGGGTAATTCTTAGGTGGCAGACCATCAAAGTAATATTAGCCATTAGATTGGCAGACCATCAAACTCATAATAGCCTTTAGATGTGTTGGATCAGACGGATGCGAGAGATCTAGGTACGATTTGTGGGATGGAGTTAGAAAAGAAAAACTCCCCCTTTTATAAGGTAGTATAGATAAGGTTTGTAATGTGCATTCTCATATCGTATCTGTTCTGTTCATTCCCAGAAGAGAAAAAATCCGAAGATAAATCCAGCAAAAGAAATTGAGAATTAAATCAGGAAATTTCTAATATCCGAATTTAACACGCTCGGATCAGTGAATCCTACTCCAGAAGCTGCTGGATATTTCCAGCCTCTTCTCCATGGTACCGGGCCAAACTAATTTCTAGCCCAACCCACGGATCGGGAGGCCTCAAGTATATTCAGGAATACGAGAGAATTCTCTAGAAACGTGCTTTCTCCTCCACTCCCATCATTCCGCACCCTCTATAAATCTGGCCGCTCCCGGTCGACAAGGTCCCAAGCCAAGACAGCAAAGCAAGCAGCGATCGGGATCTTCCTAAATCGCTCGGTTTTCCGCTTACAAATCACCAAACAAATCTTCGATTAATTCAAACACCAGCTCGAATCACCACCGATTTCATCGACAATGTCGCTGATCCGCCGCAGTAACGTGTTCGACCCCTTCTCCCTCGATCTCTGGGACCCCTTCGACGGCTTCCCCTTTGGCTCCGGGAGCAGCAGCGGCAGCCTCATCCCGTCGTTCCCCCGCACCTCCTCTGAGACGGCGGCCTTCGCGGGCGCGCGCATCGACTGGAAAGAGACACCCGAGGCGCACGTGTTCAAGGCGGACGTGCCAGGGCTGAAGAAGGAGGAGGTGAAGGTGGAGGTGGAGGACGGCAACATCCTGCAGATCAGCGGTGAGCGCAACAAGGAGCAGGAGGAGAAGACGGACACATGGCACCGCGTGGAGCGCAGCAGCGGCAAATTCCTGCGCAGGTTCAGGCTCCCGGACAACGCCAAGGCGGAGCAGGTCAAGGCGTCCATGGAGAACGGTGTGCTCACCGTCACCGTGCCCAAGGAGGAGGTTAATAAGCCTGAGGTCAAGTCCATCCAGATCTCCGGCTAGACATCTGCGTGCCTGCATGATGGAGTGCGGACAGCTGCACAGTGGAGTTCTGCCTGGTCTGAGTGTGGAGTAATAAAATGGTGTGTCAGTGTGTAATGGTCTGAGTGAGTCTCCTGGGTTTCTTTTGCCTGTGTTTGGCGAGTCCAGTTCTGCTTCTTCTTTTTGTTCTTCTATGTTCTGTTCATCAGCGTCTGTACGCTTGGTACTTTTCTGTATGTAATATATTTTCGAAGAAGTAACTACACTACGTTTTCTGCTAATTTGATTGGCCGATGCGGATTTCTAGATAGTAAGTCTATATGCACGGCTAGATTTTCTGGGGAAGACATTTTCTAATGCCATGTTTGTTAGGCTGAGCCCAAATAGGTCTTAACGGTATCTTATTTTCTTTTTAAGTGGTTTGGAGAAGTAATTGTGAAGATTGGACTGAGATAGGAAAATATGCTTCTCGCAGTTTCTTGCACTCCTAAATTTCTGTTTATTTACGAGCAAATATTACCGTCCCCTTTCCCTTCGCCGGTTAAATTTGTGAAGGAATTGTCTCCCTACCGCTAAGGTTTTGTGCTATTCTCTAAAATACTATTTAAATATTATTTTTTCTAAGATACCACTCAATTCATATATTTCTATTGATAAAAATAAAGTTTTAAAAAATATTTTTCTCTTTATCTCTTCACACCATAAAATATAATATTCTTTATTTTATTCTCACCTCTTCCTCAACCAAATAGCACCGTCACCGCATTCTTTCGCATGCAAATGAGGTGACCATCTCCTTATCCCATGACCGCTTTCCATGCCAATTGATGAAGCTGCAAGAGAATTTAAATGTTGCAAGAGAATTTAACTGGCTACTGTGTTTCTGAATTGTTATTGTAGAATATGTTATCGTTTGTATATGAATATGAATCATTAGATGAGCTATTCTTTGAGTCTGCTCTTCTTGTAATATTTTTTGATGTCCAGCCTGAATTTTCGCTTTGAGGACCGAAGACCTGTATGCTCTAGAGAAATACAATGGAATAGAGGAGCCGGGGCAGAGAGGAAGAGATAAGGATGAGATGAAAAATGTTATATTTCATGATATGAAGAGATAAAGGCAAGAATATTTTTTAAACTCTATTTTGTCAATAATGATAATCTAGATAGGAATCTGTTAATTAAGTGGTATTTTAGAAAGAGGTGATGTTTGAATGGTATTTTAGAGAGTAGTAGAAAACTTAGTGGTAGTAAGATAATTCTCTTTAAATTTTTCTCTTTCCTCTGTTCCTACCCCCTGTGGTACCTCGCTTGGCCGTCCTTGTTGACGTCTTGCCTGTCGTCTCCAGTGACCTCCACCCGAGCAACCCCTAGCTTGACGCCAGACCAGCTAGGTGGCTCCCCTGATGTCTAGCCAACTGCAACCCCTGTGATTTGCATCGTTGATGTCCACAGGCCACCTTCCTAACGTCCTGCATCCCTGGTGGCCCCTACCCCTGGTGGCCTGCACCCTCGATGACCTCCACCATTACCTGCTAACCAAGTTTGTCAAGTGGATATACAAGGTCCAGTGACAAGAACGTCAAATTAATTTTCAGGTAAATTCATTTCTCAGAACTCAATTATTTTCTATGAACTCAATGATGCTGCCTAAAAAAGATGATGTTATATTACTCAGGAACAAGAAGGAGGATGTTGAGTTGCTGTTAAGCCATTATAAGACTTTGAAACCACAATAATGGAGTATAAAGAAGATTTAGACAAAATATACAAGTTTTTACTTTATATTTTTTTTCCATAATTAACATATGGTGTTGCCCCACCTCAATTTTAGGCTGGACCCATGTAAATTTGGATTTAGGCAAAATAAGTAAGTTTTAGAGTCTGTATTCGCGGAGAATTAGGTTTTAGAGGTTGTTTCGGACCCTTACCTTCGGGTGCACGAACGTGCTGTTGTCCATGAAGGCATTGGAGCTGGAGGAAGACCGTGACCACGCCTGCACTTGCGCCACCCCTTCTCTCTCCCATCTATCTTTCCTTTCGCCAGCTTTCCTTCCATGTTCCTTCTCTCCCATCCCCAGCCTCCTCCTCTCCATGCGCGCGCGCGTCGCTGATAGGTGCTCCTATGCTGTCGTGTGCAATTTGGCAAACCGGACAGCTTCATCTGATTCCTCACACCACGAGTTGCATCTCCATGAGCTAAGGACGACTATGCCGTCAATTGCACCTCTCGTTCTCTGCCTTGCTCGCATTCTTCCCTGACTCTAGCCGGCCATCACCGTGCGTTGATCTCCTTTATCGGTGAGTTCTAACGCAATTCTTTCCGGTTGCATGACCTCCCCAGCCTCCCCTATATTCCCCCTTATTAGTTTTGTGATTTCGTGACCTCGGTGCCGCTCACCCGCTACGAACCCGTCATCGCCAATCACCACCAAGTGCAGCCCCTTCTGCTTCAGCCATAGCCCCCATGCGGCTCGGGTTGAGCAACCGCTGCTCCTTGTACGCATCAGCGTTGCCCCTGAGTATTGTCGTGACACGAGCCCCATCGCCGCCGGGTGCACCACACCGACATGGGTCTTGAAGTTGAGCATGGAGTGAGGGAGAGAGAGACAGATGGAAGGAGAAGAGAAAGGGAAGAAGAAGATGGTGAGGTTTATTGGTGGAAATTATATCTACCTCAGCATAAAGTGTTCATATGAATCCTAACAAGTGGGTCCGAAATATTGGTTTTGCTACTAAATGTATGATTTGGGTAATATATTAGATATTAGCTCAAAAATTATGATTTTATAAAAAATAATATAATAAACGTAATAAAATATTATGAGATGTTCTGAAGCTGTGATAGTGAGTAATTTACTTCGACCCGCGCAAAAAAAAAGAGGTTCATTTTGGCATTTCTGCGGCGTCTCACCCCAAGGCCCCGGCCTCCACCGTCCCCTCCTGCCTCCGGCACCCGCTGTCCGGCGCGGTGGTCGGCTTCCCCATCCTAGGTACCGTTCCCGTTAAACCCCGGGCACCCCGTGCGCGGTATACGTTCCTTTCAGGCAGCGCTTGGCTCTGCCCACGGCGGCTCCGTTGCCACCGCGCGGCCCGATCTGGCTGACATCTCACCGCGCTCCCAGCTTCCCAGGCCGCCGCCTCCCCCATCTGGCCATATGATATCTCCCCGGCCCCATCGCCGCCGTCCTTGGCATACCTAGCTGGACGCCCGAATCCGCGAGATGCTCTCGCCTAGGAGGTTCTTCCTCCGCTTCTTCAGTGGCGATGCCACCGGGCGGGCGCGCGTTCGCGCTCGCTGGCCGGTCGGCGTCCACCACGTCCGCAAGGTGCTCGGTGTATTGCGCGACCGTGGCCTCAGCCCGACCCCATGAGTTTCAGCACCCTCGTGAAGGGTAAAGGCCAAGCTCGGGAATCGGTCCACCGGAGCAATCTCTGGGCTTGCAGTTGGAATTCCGGTGAGCTGGGCTGGACCTGGGGCTGGATGCTATCACCTAGGATCGGTGTGATCATCTGATCATATATACCTGGTGCCTTCAGTTCTTGTGCTGTCGTCCATTTCCAAAGGAAGGGGGTGCCAGAAGATGGAGCGTGTGCTCTTGGAATTGGTTAAGGTCGGGTTCAAGAAAGATGAGATACCTTATTGAAGCACCACGATTTATGCATCTGTGCGAAGCAAGGAAAAAGAAACCGGAAAAGTATTTTAATACATGGAGACGGGGTTGTCAGTAGAACCTGCAGCTACAGGTGGACGTCCCCTTTACTTGTTGCGGTCTCTGATTGGTTAATGCATGTCTGCAATGATATGAACCTGATGCAATGGCTAATTGTCCATGTTAGGACGCACATGAAGCAGCTGGAGACTGCAGAGCACACAGAGGATCTCTATTTTTCCTCCATTCATCCAGCTTAGTGTTCCCAGCTCATGTTTCTTATCTACTAGTAAATTTTTTTTAGATTTTGAATATATATACATTTTATCTGTTTGAGAATGGCATTTTTCATTTTATGATAGCTGTCTATCGATGAAATCAAGAGTGTATGTCACTTTTCCAGCTGATGTATATGCTTTTAAAGTTGGGGAAAAGGATGAGTGGTTATAACATTTGATTTCATTGAGGTTTACTCCCTTGGTCTCACTTTTAGATGCCATTTTAGCTCCATGCACACAGCATGGAAGGATTTTTTTTGCTAAACGCATGTTGGTATTTCTATGTTTCTTAGCTCTGCTACCAATAAAAAATTAGCTAGAGCATATGGCTGGGTAATGTTACTTGGGAAACCAAATTGTCATGTACCTGAAAACCCAATGCCACAAAAACATCTACTTTGGCTTGGAGGCATTATATGCCCAACCTTATTAATTCATTTTAAGTTTTGTACATTATTGGTTTGTTTGACAAGGTGGTCAGACAAATTGTAAATTGAGAGATAATATTGTAATTTTTTAGCCTCACCTTCTCTTCTAGCTCTTACATTTAGTTTTGGGCATTTATATACATGCACACAACGATAAAATGATAATATGGAACTTTTTACTATTCATCTTAGTGTGCCTGGGTAGTCCCCACAATCATCTTCAAGATTCCTTAGATCATAACTATGTTATTTTTTCGTTGATATCATGATGGTGTTCAGTGTACATGCTGTGCTGTCAAATGTACCACTAAGAATTGAAACCTATGTTCACCGACAAGCATATGCCAAATAAAATATGTTTTATTCTAAAAAAAATTTTAGTTAGAACTCAAAATATGGTTACAGTAGCGTCATATTATAAGTTTAATTGATGTTGCAGCCTAATTTTCTTTAGATGTGCATGTCTAATAAATTCAATTTGATTTCAAGTTACATCTAACTATCAAAAGAGTAGAAATCAACCATAGATCTCAAAAAAGGAGTTAACCACTATTTCACTTACATAAGAGTGGTGGTGCTTCCATTGTTTAATCTGGAACTGAAATCCTCCTTTTGCTGGTGACATATGTCAACTCTTCAATGAGTGCTTTTCTCTAGGGAATATTCTGTATAAGGAAAAAAGTTCACCATAAGCCTGTAAACTAATACTTTTTGTGGTTCAATCTAGCATCAGAATTTCAATTTTGTTTATTTGAGCCCTCAAACTATCTAAATCAAGCCCTCATATTAATTTGAGTTTGACTATCGTCAGGTTGACATGCCAGTTAACTCTTGCCACGTAGAATTGCCAACTAGGCACCAACTCACCCTGGAGAGTGTTAACTTGGATAGATTAATTTAGTAGTATCCATTAGTGTTTGTGTTTGGTTGTGTTACTGTTACACCATGAAGCTATCAACTAATAAACGTATTTGGTGTTATCTGTATGTTTAGAATTTAAATCATTATTATTGAGTCAAAGTATCATCATTGACTAGTTGTTCAGTCACCCAGCCACCACTGGATTTATCAGTTCAACCGGGTTGGATTAGTTGGGCACAATGGCGGAGCCACGTGGGAGCAAGGGGGTTTTGTGTGCAAATTACCTATTTTTTTGGAGGAACCTAGTATTTAGTAGGTATGTTATGTATATATACACTTAAATGGGCTAGCAACCCAACTTTTGCGCTCAAATGTTCTCAGCCAAGTTTTTAGAGCTTGCAATCGCTATCCTAGCCCGCTCTGCGAATTTGCATTCGCAGCCCAAGTTCCCAAGTCCCAACAGTCCAACACTAAGCATCAACAATCCACTGGGTTAACCCAATCCCCAAATAAGAACATAGCCCTATCTCTCCCTGTTTTCCTCTGCTGCTTGCATCAAATAGACAAGGAGGCACCGATGACATCGCACCTCGACGGAATCATCTTCTGCTACCTGGAACCATTTTGCAGCGGCGAGAGTGACCTCGTGGCTCAACCGCCTGGGTGCAGGCGCGGCATCATTCACGTGTATATTCTCCCAGGCTGCGATGAATAGGTCAAAGGATAGAATCCCTTTTGCCTCCTCATGAATGGGCTACGCTTTAGCCCCTTGCCCAACAAGGTTGGCGATGTCTCGGTTGAGGCGGCCCGTAGGGACAGCTTCAGTAGGAACATTGTGTAATTTGAGCTAATAATTTTTTTCTGTTGTGTACCTTTAATGTGTTATTAACTCCCTACACCCATCATGGAAAACCATGGCTTGACCATTTGTTGGGTGACTTGAATTTCTAATTGTTGAGCTATGACTAGTCATCATTGCACCAACCTTGGGTAGTCAATCTGGACCATCTAGACTTCCTGACTAGTGTCGAGTCAGAGCGAGACTGACAAGACAAGGAGAGACGAAGGCATAGAGGATAGGAAAGGGCAAGGGACGGGTGGAGGTAAATAG
Source organism: Stipa capillata (assembly GCA_019208055.1). NCBI lineage: Eukaryota > Viridiplantae > Streptophyta > Magnoliopsida > Poales > Poaceae > Stipa > Stipa capillata. The sequence goes on from JAGXJF010000662.1 coordinate 32,742, forward strand.
TGACGATTCTATGTGTGCTTGGGGTCAAGGTCACCCATAGCTTTTCGGAAACACCTCTATTTTTTTTTGTACAAAACTCTATGAAATTGTGAAGAGTTTGAGTGAGTTGACCCCACAGGAGGTAAATGTGACAAAATGATGAGGCCATAACAATAATGTCCGAGAGGAGAAAAAGTGATTCTGTGAAGAAGAAAAAGAAAAGGACAGAAAAGGAAACATGCAATAAGAGGGCCGGCCTAGTCAGCCTATTTAGCCTTTGGGAGGGGAGAGCCTTAGGGCTCCTCCCCTTGCGCGGCCTTTCCCTCTCCCTTCCCCACCCCTTCCTCCCCATTCCACCCCTCCCTTTCAAACCCCCACACCTCTGTCGCACAATATCTCCCATGACGGTAGCGGTCATTGTGGCAATGCTGAACTGGGGGGAGGCGGTGGGCTCGAAGGGGGATCTGGAACTTAAAGAAAAGACGGGGATGGTGATGGCTTGCAAGTGCACAGGATCAATTGCAGCGTTTTCGATGAGAAAGAGTGTTGAACCCACAATGTAGATCCCAACGTAGCGGAGCGCGGACAGCTGTGATAAGTATTTCCCTAGACACCGTCATATATATATATTATAATTACTTGGTGCTCCATGATGCCTAGGCTCCATATTTCAATGCACAAACTTGAAGCAAGTTTGAATATATTTTTCAAAATTTTTAGTTTCTAGGTATATACCTAGAAATATGTACTCAAATAAAATACATACCATTAAAAAATTCACTCAAATCCAATGATTTTTAGGGTATATTAGATCACATCACATACCCTGAATTCTAGGTATGTGATCTAATATACCCTAAATTTTTTGAATTCGACTGAATTTTTTGAAAGATATGGACTTCATTTGAATTGTTATAATCGAGTATATACCCAAAAACTGAAATTTTGAAAATTATACCCAAATTTGGCTTGAATTCATGATTTTGAAATCATGGAGCCTAGGCTTCATGGAACCCTATATATATATATATATATATATATATATATATACATATGTATATATATGCTATTCTACTCCCTTGAGTAAAATAAGGTAATCTACACGCGGTTGTAAAATTATGCATACACGATTGTAAAATGTGTGCATACAGGATCGTAATTTTGATGACAAATGGTGGCAGATAGTAAATTTATATACAAAATATCGTAAATGATGGATCATAGGTTGTTGTAGAAACTATCATAAATTTCTGTACAAAGTGTTGTAAAACCTGCAGCTGTAGAATAAGTTATTCTACACGTAGGATTAGAATAGCATGGCGCTCTCTCTCTCTCTATGTGTGTGTGTATATATATACATATAATATTGAAAGCCTTTATCTTACAACGGGTGAAGTTACACCCACATGCCGTTTTACTAATTGTATGGAGTATGTAGCGCAGCGGAAAGTATGCAGCTGTAGTATAGGAGTATATAACACCAACTAGGTAGTATAGATTCTACTTTTTAAGTGGCATGTACAATTTGTTTGACATACTACTTTCTATGTGTAAACATGAAGGTATTTTGAAAATATGCTAAAAACTATGGACTCACTTGTAATTTTTCATGTGGCTCTCGCATTGGGATATCTTAGAAATAATATATGAGCATACTCAAATTGATAAAGTAGTATATATGCTACCGCATGGTAATATATGTGACATGGATATAACTACACCTGCTTGTAAGATGGATCTTTCATATATATATATGATTTTCTTCTATCTTGTAATCGAATAGATTATTTGAACCCATTTCTTCTAAATAGAGCATTTTGCTCATATGTAATATTTCCTCCATATTCAGACTTGGCATCAAGGCTCTAGCTTGTCGTTTATCATTCTGTATATCTATTTAATTAGCTTGCATTGCATGAACACTAAGCAAGGCTATTGTTATCAATCGGAGTTTTGTTTCCATGGGAGCTGACGTGCTCCCTGGTGGAAAATCACCAAAAAAAAAGGCTTTATGTTGGGGTGCACGCCAGCTCTCCTGGACATAAAGGGATTTTCCTATTACAATTTGTGGAAAGTGCCTTATGTATGTACTCAAACGTTAATATTTTTGCTGTCCCAAAAAAGTGTACATATTTTCTTAGCATGATTTATTGCAGTTGTGATGGTGAATGTGCAAGGTTGTTCCACCCAACCAGATCCGCTGGTATAGATCCTAAATGCCATACTCTTGAGTTGAGTGAAGAACTACTGGTGCTAATCCTTTACCTAATTATTCAGTTTTATTGTTGTTTTGATATGTGCAGTATTGGCATTTGCGTTTCAATTATATAGGAACAAACCAAGTTTCTATGCAAGAATTGTGAGTATAAATGGCACCAGTGCGTTGTTTGTGGAAAGTTGGGATCCTTGGACATGTCATCAGGTTTGACCGAGGTATATTCTCTGTTTGTGATGGAACTTTTCTTGATTTACTCATTTCCGAATTTGCTTATGTAATTGAGAATAATGAGAAAAGAGCATTAGCGTTGTTTGAGCTTAAATATTGTGAACGTGCAGGAGCCAAGGGTGCAACCATGCAAGTATCTACAAATGATACTTGATTCATGTAGGCTCTAAAATATTCAAGAACTTTTGGCATATGCAATTGCTCGTCTGGAAAGATCAGACTCCTTTAGTTTTTAAACTTCTTATTTACATTATTGTTAGGTCTTTCAATGCAATAAGGAGGGTTATAGGCGCTTTTACCACCCCGAGTGTCTTCCTGAATATGACCTCAATAAAAGGCCTCAAGATTTTGGATGCGCTATGCATTAATGTTTGTTTTGCAAGAACAAATGAAGGAAAGTAGCAAGGAAACGTACAACAGCGGAGGGTAATAAAATAACAAGAGAAACAGAGGGAGGGAAATGACAAGAAAGACAAAAGGGGGAGGGAATAACAAGGAAAATGTGATTGGCATTATGCAGGCGCTGCCCCATAGCAACACCATTGGAAGTGCTTGCCAAGGTGTGATTAATGTTTCACACTTTGTAATAGTGTTGTAGGGATATTTCCTCAGCCGTTGAAGGTAACATTTCGAGGACATGGAAGATTGAGGGCCGGATTTTGTTCTATTACTGGTAAGCTTTTGCCCCTCCATCCCTTTGTCACCATATAGTCCTCTCCTCTATGTTCTCCATCTCCACTCTTTCTCGGAGTTTGTGATAACTGCAAAATCTTTGCTGGAATCATGAGATGGTAGAAGATCTCAGAAGTGCAATGAGGGACCATCTTAAATTTCCAGAAGTTTTGGAAGAGCATGGACAGAAGCATGCCGCCAAAAGAGAAGATGAAAACGTAACATCTCTTTTGCATGTTAGGAGACTCCTTAAAGGTGCATCGAAGAGAGAGTGATCTGCCGGATGGACAAGTTGATCATAGGAACAAGGAAAGTGATAATGTTCTGAAAACAGGGACAACGGACCAAAAGCTCACAAGGGCAAACCAGCATCCAGACAAGCTGAAACACCTCAGCACACTTCGGTTGACCGTAATGCAAGTACTGGTTTCGGTCCCATGGAGTCCTGTTCCCAGGTCCACAGCCAGGCACCTGTGGGTGGCTTGATGATTGGTCTCCAGCACGTTGGAGAAAGGCAGCTGTTTTAGGTTCTTGCGAATTCCAAAGAAAGTGAAAACACAACATTATCTGCAGTCTGTTGCATCATTTTGTTTTAAATTTTGAGAGATGTCGCATCATGTGTTGATGTGGTGGTGGTGGTGGGTGGTGTCTGGTGACCGAGATATGAAGTACCGTCTGGGTATTGTGACATTAATATTTCTTACATTGCCAGAATTTGACATTAATCAAGTATGAATTGTCAGTAAGATGATGCAGATCATCCCGAGGTGAAACAAGATAGATATGCTGCCGTACCATTAGCACCGGTCTATTTGGTTGGTACTACCAATAGTTTTGCTTTGCTTCCCCTGTGATGATGAACGCAGTTCTGGCCAGCTCACTTGAGGGCGACATTTTGCTGGGCTGCATTGTTTATAGTTCAGCCAATTATATCTCAGTTTGGTCATTGCTTTGCTGAATCTGTCATGACCGCGATAGCTTGTTTCCAATGGAAAAGGGTAAGTGCACTATGGACTATCCATTGCACCTGGCAAGTTCAGTAACTGATATGCTCACCTCAGGAAGCATTCGGTTGAGATGACATGACGATCTCAATATTTTACAGATCAGATGAGATGAGATGACGGAATAGTCTTGAACCTCGCAGAGCCACGCGTCTCAACCAAAGCGAAAGCGACCAAGCCGGGAACACCGATAAGGAAATCTTATATGTTGATTCTTTATCTAATGATTAATTATGTAGTTATAAATTTTAATAATTATATATGATTTGAGATTTAGAAACAAATTTTTATGTAACCGTAGATTCAATGATGTACAATTTCTCAGCCGAGAGATAGCAAATCGGTGACCCAGAACAACCCGCGGCGAAGATGACCGGTTGTCCCACTGGCTTCGGCAGTCTGGGGCGGCAGGCGGCACAAGCCCACAGGTCCACGTCTCCGCCACTTTCGGTTCATTCGCTCCCACGCCCCCGTCGGGTCACTCTCTATGCGTACCCACGCGCGCACACACCCATGGCGTGGGAGTAACGCGCTCCCATTCGACCCCGTATTCGCCGCGTTGATACCGTCCGTCGCTACGTTTTCCCTCTGAAAATCGAAACCTATTTCTACGTTCCGGCCAGTTGTTCTCTACAGCTCGGAAAAACTTGGAGACTTTTCCCCATCGCGGCCGGCGCGCTCTGTGCCCGCCGCGGGCGATTTCCTGATTTCCGCGCCTTTATCCGGTTCCGCTTCAGCTACCAGCCAGTTGCCGCCCCGCGCGACAACGGTAGCAGCTACAGCAACAGCCAGGTTCCCTTCCTCACCAACCCCACCACCACCACCACCACCACCACCACCGCAACCCAACAAAACGCAGAGAAGCGGTCGGTCTACTACTGCCACCAGGGCTGTACCGGCGCCGCGCTAGTGCGCTACGCTGCTGCTGCTACCGTCCAAGCGTCGACCTGAACAGTCGCCGCCGCCGCCGCCGCTTTCTAGCTGCTTCGCGTTGTGTCGTGTAGTAGGAGACTGCTGTTAGTAGGTAGCTCTGTTTTTTCTTTCCTTCTCCTTCTGGGGTTCGTTATTTCGTAGCCCGCGCCGCCGTTGCTTTCCCCAATCCTATCCTCGGCGAGGCGTCGTTCGCGTGTGATCGTTCCCGCCGGCGCGGATGGAGGCGCTCAAGAAGCAGGCGAGCAAGCTCCGGGAGCATGTCGCCAAGCAGCAGCAGGTACGGATTCCTCACCCAAATTCGAGCAATTCGGCCTCCTGCCGACCACCGCGTGGCCGGAATTTTTAAGCCGACGCGGAGCTAGATGATAGGGTTCTTGGTGCGGCTATTGCTTGCTCCCCCGGTTAATTCGGCGCAGTTCAAGAATTTGGAGGTTCTGAGTGCTGAGCACTGCATTGGGAGAAGAGCAACTGGTGGAAGGGAGTGAAATGTGTATGTGCTCCATAGGTTGCTGGCAGACTGGCACTGGTTGGGTCCTGCTGATTTCTTGTGCATTTGACTGTGGCTGCTGATTTGTTCGGCAGCTCAGCCTAATTTTTCTTTCTCCAATAAAGTGCGTGCAATCACCATCTACAACGCTTGTATGCCTGTTTGGTCCTTGAGAGAACTCCGTGTGGTGATGCAGGCTGTTCGCAAGACGTTCAGTGCACGCTATAATCAGGACACTTCTCTTGTCGATGAAGCTGAACTTGAGTGCCATCAGAATCTCCAAAGGCTCTATAATACTACAAGAGCAGCAAAAGTATGTGTTCCTTCTGTTTGTCACCTGTGATATAAGAAACCAACCTGGCTGATGGTTTAAAAGTTACTGGGTTATCTCTCATTTTGTAGCATTTCCAACGTACTATCGTACGAGGCGTGGAGGGTTTCGTTGCTGTTAGCACCAAACAGATGCAGATAGGTAAGTTCGCACTGGGCTTTCGTTGATATGTGTGTATGCTTCCATTTTGAGAGATTTTCATGCTATGATGTTTCTTCTTGTAGTGAAAAAGCTAGTTGAGGATTGTTGTAAATATGGAAACAACAATCAAAATTTTGGTTTTGTTCTTGCAAGGGCTTCAATTGAGTTCGGTAAATCCCACAGCCAAATTGAGATAGAGCGAGAGAATCTTCTTAAAGTCCTTGGAGAGCAGGTGATGGCAATTTCTGCCCTCATTTTTCGCTCTTTCATAATTATAAGTTCCCATAATTGCAAAGATACCTTGATGGCATTATACCTTTTAGTCTGAGTCATCTAGGTTGCTATGTATTTCCGTTTCTTACCCTTAGTGTCAATTCACCTGGAACCGAATGAAGTTTATTGACTTTATTCTGCTGAAAGTAACAAAGTAGTGTCAAAGCAAGTAGTGAATCTTACATGCCATAGGATGACTTACATATTTTACAGTGCATGGATAATACTTCTATCTAACTGATGGCAGCTGGCTGGACATATTTTATACTGGAGCTGTCTTGCTGAGTGGTTTAACCGTTTGGCTTTTCCTACAATCTCACAGGTTTTTGAGCCTCTTCGGGAAATGATAATGAGTGCTCCTCTTGAAGATGCTCGCTTGTTAACTTACCGTTATCAGCGGATCAGACAAGATATGGAGTCTCAGGTAATAAACGACAAATGAGATTTCCTGTTCTTCAGAGACGCCTGCCAGATACTTAAAAATAAAGCTTTTTGTTAGATAGCTGATGTGATGAGAAAGCAACTGAAGTCCAAGGAGAGTAGTGGTAATGCAGATAGTTCTGTGAAACTGCAACATGCAGAATCAAAATTATCAGAGCTCCGAACTACGCTGGCAGCTTTAGGAAGAGAAGCAACTGCAGCTATGGAGGCTGTAGATGCTCAGCAACAAGAAGTTACCTTTGACCGTCTCCTTGCAATGGTATGATATGCCTCACTGTTCTTTCAAAATCTTTATCTAGTGCTTAAAATGTGTGATCCATTTTCTTGATGGTTAAGATTTCCTGTACATGACCACTCAAGCTTCGCATCACAACAATGTGGCTTTTTTTTGTTTTTCTTTAGAATAGGATGTATGAGGTGTGGGTACAACATTCAGGCCAAAAATTGTAAACATCAGGTCATATATACTTTTTGGTTTTGGTGATCAGAAACTTGATCTTAGGGGTAGAGCTAGAAATTTTCCAGTGATTATATTCTTCTTCTTTTTGTGCATGTGTGCACATGTGTATGGTCATATGGGTACATTGATTTTCTTTTCTCAATTGCAATGTTAGTTATTGGTTGGAACACGTCTTCTCAAATATTTTAATTCCTCAATCCTTATTTAAGTTTTGGCATATCTTAGTTTTACAATTCACATGTGTATGGTCATATGGGTATATTGATTTTCTTTTCTCAATCGCAGTGTTAGTTATTGGTCGGACACATCTTCTCAAATATATTCATTGCTCAATCCTTATTTAAGTTTCAGCATATCTCTAGTTCTACAATTCTTCTTATAGTTTAGCCTCTCTTTTTTTTGCGGCAATCCCCTCAGAAGTTTATCCTAGAGACTAGGGTTTTTCCAATTACCTGTGGCCTGATTTTTTTTTAAGTTGGATTTTCTGGCCGTTAGATGTGCTTTGAGATGTGTATGCTTCAGTTGTTGGATGTTTATCTGATGGACGAAAATTTTGACTTGTCCCTAGTACAAAAATTGTCAGGCAGCTTGTTTGGATAGAGCAGTATTGGGACCCTCAGACTGTCATACAGTGTCTCTTCTAATCCCCTCGGGCTATCTCCAGACATCAAATGTGCTTATTACGGAAAAAAAAATCAAAACTTCTGCGTCAAGACCTTATCATTTATTTCAGGCTGTTGTTAAAGTTCCCATTTCAAGTTTCTCATCCCTGGAATTAAGACACTCATGACTCATGAGTTCTAGTGCTGAAACTGCATATGCATACCTATGTGGACTTACAATAATGTTGGTTGAATGAAGTAAACTGTTTTTTTTTAAAGAAAACTGTAGAAGAGTCCCCGACAATATAATAAATAGGAACCCAAATTCGAGTCCATGAGGACTTGAATGCAGGTGGTGGGATTGTACATCCACGCCCCCACCACTTCCTCAAAGTTAACTGTTTGGCCATAGGAAGGTTCTTTCATGAAGAGTAAATAGCCCTTGACTTATGTATGACCCACTTGCAGGTGGATGCTGAGAGAACTTATCATCAGAGCGCTGCTGATATTCTGAACAAACTGCATGATGAGGTGCATAACTGTTACACAAGAATGGGATTATTTCACCCGTATAGGCACTTCGTAATGTCATAAGCCTGGAAAACAGACGTGTGTTTTTTCTTCTGAAGTTTATTGTCTTTTTTCTGCTAATATGTGCAGATGCTCCATGCAAAACATCATGAAGAGTCAGAAAACCACTATGATGAGCCACCATCGGAGCCTAGAACATCCCCAACACATGTGCACTCACATAGCACGCCTGAAGATCCAACATTAACTACAAATAGTGAACCTGCAAGGAATGGTCAGGAAGTGCATTATGTTGGGGAGGTGTGTATGCTTTTTGCACCGCATATCATGCAGATCGTTCAAGTTATAGCGTGCCACCTCTACTGTTCTTCATTCTGGTATCTTATTGCAGTTCACTATACCTGTATACCATGTTAGACCTTAGCTCTGTACTGGCATGAATTTTATAGTATCTGTTTGTGAGATATTTTAGACAGACCGATGGAGGGTTTTAGAAGCCCCACAAAGTTTTCTCTGGAATTGCTCCACCAATTCATGTCTGATTAGATTATAAATATACACCTTTACAAATATGATACTTTGATTGCTTGATGGTTGAATTTTATGTCCACATGATATGAAGTTCACCTTATTCTCCAGCAATCGAAGAACCAACTTGTGTGCTAGCATGAGAAAGCCGGAGAGGATGTGGACTTTTAATTCTGAACCAGCTTCTGTTTGTAACATGAGTACCCTAAAATCATGTGAAATTTTAATTCCGATCCCCATTTTGATGAATTAGAAATGCAACTTAAACAAATACTATAATGAATTTGATCAATACATAGCTTGCCCTGTTATATCTTCAACAAAACTTCCCACCGTACCTTGCATTTCATCTTATTTCTCTTTTACACCTGCTAAATAGTACCATCAAAATGTTGGTATGGAAGTTTCCTCTGGGTTCTTCCAAATATAGATAGGGAAGGAACATAAGTATATGGATATTCAAAAGGCAGCCCGGGAACAAGTGCTCCCACCCGAATTATTTTTTGGCATTTCGAAAAGTTCCAATGAAATTCAAACATGTATATGTGTGAGTACTATATGCACTTGCGATTTATTTTGGTGTCCTGTGCATCGGTGCAATAATTGCTATTTTAGCCCTTCATCCTTGTCTTTTTTGCACTGCACATAGTATTCACACATGTAGATGTGTGTTTTCTTCGGAGTTTTTAAAATTTTACAAACACTTTCTTTTTTTAAAGAGTGTAGGTCAGCTCGGGAGCCAAAACGCTTCACTCAATTATATCCCAAATATATGTAGTAAAAGGACGATCAGTATATGCGGAGATTAGTAGTTCAGCAATTTTAGCAATTGCACAGTTGTTATGCAGAACATACTAGTCCATTATTCTACAAGCTGAACATTTCATAACTTCCTTGTTGGGCAGGTAATCCATCCATTTGATGCTCAGGCTGATGGTGAGCTCAGTATTTCTGTGGGTGATTACGTTGTGGTCCGCCAGGTACACATGGTCTGGATTAGCATTGACTGTTAGAATTTATCCACGTCATGGGACACCCTCATGACAGAATTCTGAAGTAATAAATCACCTGTAATCCAGACCCGCAGCATCCCACAGTTCAGTAACTGCTGCAAGAATATGATCAGATGCAAGGCATCATATAATTGTCCCCTTTGTCGCCTTTTAAGAGTGAACAGAGGGGACCGGAATGCTAACTAAGCAATCCTTGTCTGTCTTCACAGGTGGCTCGAAATGGGTGGTCGGAAGGGGAATGCAAGGGAAAGGCTGGCTGGTTCCCATCTGCCTACGTAGAGCAGAGGGACAAAGCCCCGGCAAGTAAGGTGATAGAGCCTGGACTTCTGACCGCTTGATTTCTCTCGTACTAATAGCTGCTGTTCATCGTCCTGTTTTTCCCTGTACATGAGATGTTTCACGAGTGATTAGCATTTTGTAGAACTTTTTACCTTTCTGTGCAGGTTATTGTGCTTCTAGGCTTTCGCCTAATAATTGTATGTAAAAATATAGTTTTCCGTTTGCATTTACGATCTCTTCTGCCTCTTTTAAACCATGTATAGAGCTATTGGTCATGGGAGGCTGTAACCTTCCCCTTTTTATGTGGAAAGTGTGCGTCCTGCCGAATTTGTTTTATCAATTTCAGAACAGTGATACCATTACCACCCTTGTTCTTCTCTATTTTTCTGAAGGCTTGTTTTTCAATATTGGATCGAGAATCAAGTGACCCTTACTTTTGCTGTTCGTATCAAAATAGTAAAGCGAACTATGCAATTGAAGCATCCAGTATATCCGATTGGGCAAAAGAGGCTTGGACGTTGTTGGATTCTTCGGTCCAGCTTTATCTGAAAGCCTGAACCTTTGCTGCAAGAGGAACACTTGCTTTCTTTCCCTCGTCATCTCACTAACTGCCTGCGACAGAAACAGCTCTACCTACTTGACTCTCGCAGGCTCTGAATTTATTGGTCCAAGTTTTACCTCTGTTTTGCTGCTTGTCCGGTGAGTAGAGCTTCACGACGAGGATGCTACCATAGCTGCTTCTTGCACCTGCACGTAGATGGAGCTTGGAAAGCTTTGCAGCCATCAGCCACGTCCTTGGCGACTCGTAAGTGAAAAACTCGGCACAAGCAGCAAGAGGGACGGAGACATGGGTTGATGCGCAAGTGGGCGTTTGTGGTGGTGTCCACGGGTTGATGGCGAGCGCTACCTCCCCACATCACCGATCTCACGCTGCTGGGGCCTGGCGCAGTTATGGTGGCTTGCTCAAATGTGCTCGGCCTCGTTGCTCGTTTCCGATCCATTTCGGGGGCAGAACAGCAGAAAAGTCATGGATACTGGAGACTTGACAGTGATCCGTTCGACTGTGCGTATCCGGTGCTGGATCATGGATGGTAGTAGGAAAATGCATCTCGACTCTCGCTAACCATTTGTTGAACATCTAGTAGATTGCAGTTAGTGTTCATTAATGCCAGAAAGGGACATTAGTAGATTAGAGGAATCTAGCTAGGTCTCAGATTTTTGCTCGATTTTAAGGACAGGTGCTCTATAAATGTTATTTTAAGGACAAGTACTCTATGAACTTAACATTTATGAGCAGCTGGTACGAGTGGTACACATTGCGTTTCTAGCCAAGAGAGTAGTTTAACTTTTAAGTTTTGACGTGTTTTTACTAGATAAGCTGAGGCAGTGGTTTGGCAGGGTAAAAACACAGGCGGTTGGTTTGGCCGATGGGGAGGAAGGAAGGGTCACATCGGGAGGAGAGGACACCGAGCATGAGACACGGAGACAGCACAGCTCAGCATTGCCTCGTCGGTCAGAGCTCCGAACCCACCACCAGCGACCCCTCCTCACTTTACTAGGCTTTGTACCCGTAGCAGCTACACCCATTCAATACTTTACCTAATACCTATACGCCGCTACCCTCGTCTCGTCGTGGCGCCCTCACCTCGACTGATAACTCTACCTACCTCGGAATGAAATGGAAAAATAGGCGCCACGATGAACGGTAAGGGCAGTTTAATATGCAGGGATTTTATAGATGCCGAACCTTGTTAACTTTTGTGAAATGTTTACCTTCGAACTTTTTTTAGAAATATCCCCGCTTAGATTAGATTAACGTGGGTCATCCAGAAAGGCCCACCAGATATTACAGTCCACATTGAAGAAAAAGACATAATAAAACAGAAAATTACAACCAGGCCCACATGGGCAACGCGGAAGCAGGCAGGAGCCCGCAGTGAGAACATGTTCTATTTGTTCCCGGTGGACTACAATGTGTCCCACTCGGTTCTCCTCCATCAACCATGAAGAATCTCGCTGTCGGCAAGTTCCTAGCACTAGTCACCACCAACCAAAGAGAAGGTCGCCAAGACGATGGTCTCCGATGGATTCATGCTTGGAATTCAGAGGTTGTTGAGCACGGTCAAAAGTGTTGGAGAAGCGTAAACACTGAGTGACCACTGGAAACCTCGATTGGTCGGTGCTGGAGATGTTAAAGAAGAGCATGCACCGACCCTCGATAAGGCATCTCTAAGATGGGTACCGAGTGTCTCGAAACAGCCAAGTCGACAATGCCAATCTTGCACATCTTGTGCCAAGACTGAAAGCCCGAAACGGGGCCTTTGATGGGGTTTGAGGAGAGCTTCAGCACACGAGAAGCAAGGACGACACCTAAGACTAGTCTCCCACTGACTAGAAGAAGTTATCGGTGCGAAAAAGAGAAGGAAGCCAAGAAAGTGACAAAAAATATGCCCCCAGCCCGAACTAATTTGAACCAATTGTCAAGAGCCTGGATATAGAAAATCCAGATCGAAAGCACCATGAGGAGAAAAGGCTCACTCGAGAGAATAGATTTTGAGCACAAATCTGGCAAGCCACCTAGAGGACACTGCGGGGAGTATTAACCATACCTCCAATGACCAGCGAGGACTAGAGGAGGATGGTCGATGAGCTTGAGGCCTCCGACAACCTCCCCAGCAAAGCGGAGACATGAAGCCTCCCTCCCAGATCTAGATCTAGGAGAAGGCGGTTATTTGGAAGGAAACAAGTAGCGAGTAGGGGGTGATTCTGGCTGTGAGGACATCATTTGCGACAGCAAGAGGACAACAAAGATCCTCCAATCGATAGCTCTGGTCACCTTGCGAGCACCAGTATCGAGACAATCGCCCATAGAGCATCTTCAACCAAAAAATTATAATCTACATAGGTAGGAGGGAGACCCCCCCACCTCCTCTCCCTCGGTCTGGCCAGCTAGACTATCAGAGAAAGAGGAGAAAGTAGTTAGTGATAGAGGAGGAAAAATATGTCATTTTAGAAAGAGTCAGGAGTAGAGACGAGGGAGTTGAGCCCCTTGGAACCTGAGAAATAGAGAAAACACGTACGCATACATCATTCGAAAGGTTTTCTATAGGAATACCAGGGGTACCTCCCTTTGCAATTTGTCTCGTGGCAGTATCAGAATTAGCGTGCTAATGACTAGAGGGTGACATTCATCTCAGCACAAAAGAGCCGCTTTACACTTTCCCCGAAGAGTCGCAGATTGCTCCATCCTTATGGCCTGTTTCAAAATGCAGAAATATTGCATAGCAAGTCAAATTCAGCTAATATCCTGGTGTCTCTCGCCTATATAATCTATCACTTTCAAATGACATATCATTTTCACGTAGCATGCCATATAAGTACAAGCACCCTTTGTAATAATAAATACTAAATTGCAATGAAGATTAACGGACTTACTCCAACCAGTTTAAGTAGGTCAGCAAACTTTCAAACTACATATCTAGATCACTAAATCTTTTTAAGTGTTTCGTTTTTGGTACGGTACGTATCTTGAGAAATGTAGTAGCCTTACGGCGGTACAAAAAGATCAAGCTCTAAATAGGTCGTATTGGAGATACGATTTTGTCACAAAGGAACTAATACAATACATGGAACTTTATTCTAGAAGGAGACGATGAACATGGCAGCCCAAGGATTTGAGCACACCATAGTTACCCTGCCAAAACAACAGGAGAGGGAGAACGACACCTCAAGATCTATCTAAATTTGGAAGAGCCGGTTTATTAGGACTGAATCGAAGAAACTAGGTCCCAACTTCTACTAGCCACCAAATTACTAGAGTAGGGTGCTAGAGCAGATCCAGAGCATGACGATGACGACAGGAGGATAAAAGCTTCAATCCAGAACTGCTATTAAGGCATACTTCTCTAAGGAAAACCTTATAAAATACATATTAGGATGGGGTCCAAGTCCCGCTTTCTCCCCTCTATGACCACAAAGCCACCGGAGAAGAGATGGAGAGAGGCCGGAGATAGCAGCAACAAGTTTGAGGACACAGGATGAGCGAGAAAATAAGGATGAGGAAGGAGATACCCACTCTTGGTTGTAAAATCACTTATCACATATTGGATGTGGCTCACTGTCTTTTTACCCTCGTTGCAGTCTTGTCCAAACCGTCATGTCTGTGTAGTACAATTTGGTAGCTAAATGATGTATTAACTGATCCGACAAATTCGGCGATCCTAGCTCAGTTTACTCGTAATAAAAGAACTAACAAGAGTAATGAAAAAGGAAAGGAAAAGCGAAATGCGATGGGAGTGTTAGGCCATGTACAATACAGGGTGCTTATAGACCGGTGCTTAAAGAGAGAGTAGCGTTGTGTCTCAAAAAATATATGTGACTTGCCATGCAGAGTGCTTCATATGGGTGCTTAAGTTACTTTAATATTCGTGTAGCACTTATTCTGTTACCTGTGTCACCCTAAGCACTAACCTAGCACTGGAAGCTAAACTTTACTTTCGTCACCTTTCCTAAGCATCTGTACAAATCGATCTCATAAAACAAATTAGATTTTTTTATCTAAAACACCTGTCTAAGCACCTGCGTGTACTGGGCCTTAGCAAGAAGCGGGGGATTAGCTGTTCATCCTGTGTCCCGTTCCTCTCGCATACACCGCACGCGGACAAAACCGCACGGCCTCGCTAGCTCGCTCTCGCTCTCGCTCTCACTCCCACACCATCGCCACGCCACGCCAAGCCACAGCACCAGCCTAATCTCCTCGGACCCATTTACCCTCCCGTCCCCTCTCCCTCCTCTCCCTCTCACTGCCGCTTCTTCGCACTCGCAGCTCACATCTTCCCCTCTCTCTCCCCCACCGCTAAATCGTCGGTCCCATTCACCATCTCGTCGCCCCGAGTGCGCCGCAGATCGCCGGCCCGCTTCCTGCGAGCGCAGCTCAGGTATCCCGTCTCGCGCTGGATCTCCGCCGTTTCCGCTGATTCGTGTGTGGTGAATGGGTGCGTCCTAAGCTTCCGCCGCCGCCGCGGTCCCCAAATTGGTGCGCGCGGTCCGTGTCGGTAGCGCGGCGGCGTGTAGCTATACCCTACTTTTTGTTGAGCTGCGGCGGTTGTTGCAGTGGCTTTAACACTGGATGCTTGCTCGCGTCTGGTAGTTGCGAGCTGGAATTAGTAACTCCTTTGTTGTTTCTTCAGCTACTGCTACTAGTTTTGTTTCCCATTGTTATGGAAGTATCTGAAGGAGGTGGTGGATTATCGTGGGCTGGGACTCGGGTGGTTCCTGATTTAAGAAATGGGGGTGCCTGATGTTTTCGTTCTGTAGATTTCTTTTGTTTTTTCTTTTGGATAATGATATTTATTTTGTTGGAGTTAGGGAAATTAGATGTTTGAAGCTAATTCAGTTAGCCCGAACAATTATGTGGATAAAAAAGGGTAGAAAATGTACTAATTGTGTTAGTTCCCATGTTATGCTCGTCTATTTCGTGCAAGCCCAGACATGGTTATGTCGAGAAGTGCTGCATTTGATCGGCTATTTGTTTTGATGGGGTGATGTGACGGTCGTTCATAGTTTGAGGCGTTTCTGATTGTATATTTAGTTTTCTTTTTAATGATTGTTGATTTGTTTCCGTTTTCAATTCCAGGCCAGAGAATTATCGCCCAACTCAAGGCTGAGTTCATCTCCGATTAGGAAGATGCACACCGTGTTGCCTCATCCATGACCTCTGTATTATGATGTAGTTATCTTTATATGCTTCACCAGCTGGTAATAAATGGGCTCTTTTCTGAGAAAACAGCCCAGTTTCCTCCTCGTTTTGATAATTCTGCACTTAGGTGCTCGAGAAGCAAGAACGCTAAGTTCAGATGGTATGTGATGGTTGTGGCTGGTATTCGTATGAACAATTTGAATATTTTTTTGCTTATCGAATGCTAATAATCCATGGATTGTTTCCTACAGGTGAAGCACTTCTTGCCTTTAAGAAGGCAATTACAAATTCAGATGGGATCTTTCTAAATTGGCGTGAACAAGATGCGGATCCCTGCAACTGGAAGGGTGTTAGATGCGATAGTCAGAGCAAGAGAGTGATTTATCTGTAAGGATTAAAGAACCACTCTGTATATTAACCTATTTACTCACTGTTTTGCTTCAGTTATTTGGTGTTCGTGTTTAGGATGGCATTTCTAATTTTAGAGAATCATATTCAGTATTTTGACTTGCATTGTCATAAATGCCTTTCATTTAGGATTCTAGCGTATCACAAGTTAGTCGGGCCCATACCACCTGAAATTGGAAGGCTAAATCAGTTGCAGACTTTGTAAGTGTGTCCCCAATTTTTTTGCATTTCTTAGCGTTTTTCCTTTTGATATCTACCTTATACATGAAAGCATTTGGTCTTCATTATAAATGTGATTTTATGTCATTAGATCACTACAGGGGAACAGTTTGTACGGTTTGCTCCCTCCTGAACTGGGAAATTGTACCAAGCTGCAACAACTGTAAGTTTTATAGTGATTCTGATTAGTAGAAACGCTTTCTTTTCAGCGAATGAAATGTTACATGATGTAACCTGTCATTTGTGGTTTTAATTGCATCCTTCTTTTATGTGTGCCAGAAAACTTCTAGCGTGTAGTAATGGCTTCTGTTCTTCTATTGTGAAATCACTTGCAGGTATCTACAAGGAAATTATTTAAGTGGATTTATCCCTTCAGAGTTTGGTGATCTGGTGGAACTTGAGACATTGTGAGTCCAATGGTGGAGTTTTAGCTGCTTTGTTTCTCATTACTATTTTCAAGAAATCTGATTGTCCATTCCACATCAGATAGATATATCTTGTTAGATTAATTTAAGCTAGATCAGACATGTGCCATTTTACTGTAATGAGCATGAACATAATTAAGTGTATTGGAACATAGATTATCTTGCTTCCCACGGTTAAGTAATTTAGATATTAATTCCCATTTCTAAAATCTGCTTTCTTACTACAGGGACTTATCCAGTAATACGTTGAGGGGATCAATCCCCCATTCTCTTGATAAGCTGACCAAACTTGCATCATTGTAAGTGGTTTTCTTTATCTGCATAAACATGTCAAGCTGTTATAAAAAGCTATGTGCTATGAGAAAAATGTTAATTTCACAACCTATGCAGCAATGTGTCCATGAACTTCCTGACAGGAGCAATACCATCAGATGGTTCACTTGTCAATTTTAATGAAACTTCGTAAGTTATCTTTCCCTGTGTTATTTGCATCTATCTAGTTCAATCTGTATATTTGATTGAGTAAAGACAGAGGCATTGTGCGATAAGCTGCTCCTTTTTACCTCTCCAACAAGAGGCCATGTTACTTCCCCATTCGTATTATTTCATCTGAATTTGCATATGATAATGCAGCTTCATTGGGAACCGTGATTTATGTGGGAAGCAGATTAACTCAGTGTGCAAAGATGCACTTCAATCACCATCAGATGGCTCTCAGCCACCTTCCCCAGGTACCAGATATTTGAAGATAACATTGCAGCATATTTTGTTCCATGTTTCTAACATTTTTTGATGTTGTAGACATGGTCGTATTATGTATATTTATTAATCAATGTCAATAATAAACTAATAGGTGTCTTTATGTTCCACTAGGAAACACACTTCTGGCAGTTTTTGGTTCTGTGAATTGATCTTTCTTTTCAGTTCAGCATAATGGGCCTATAGGCTGACTTATGTTTTTTGGTGTTCTCCTATGGCAGATGACATCTTAAATAAAAGGGGGAGGAATTCGACCAGACTTGTTATAAGTGCAGTTGCAACAGTAGGAGCTCTGCTATTGGTGGCTTTGATGTGTTTCTGGGGCTGTTTTCTGTACAAAAACTTTGGAAAGAAAGATATCCATGGTTTCAGGGTGGAGCTATGTGGAGGTAATTATGTCATGAAATATGCTGTGCAAGAACTTAACAAAAAATAAAGAAAATTTCTTGTAACATTGCTTGTCATTTCAGGCTCTTCCATTGTGATGTTCCATGGGGACCTCCCTTACTCCACAAAAGATATCCTAAAAAAACTAGAGACTATGGATGAGGAAAATATCATTGGAGCAGGGGGCTTCGGGACTGTTTATAAACTTGCAATGGATGACGGTAATGTCTTTGCACTGAAAAGGATAGTGAAAACAAATGAAGGGCGTGATCGGTTCTTTGAAAGAGAACTTGAGATATTGGGAAGTGTTAAGCATCGTTATTTGGTCAATATCCGTGGCTATTGCAATTCCCCTTCATCAAAACTGTTGATATATGACTACCTTCCAGGTGGAAGCCTAGATGAAGTGCTACATGGTGAGTGACATGTTATCCTTTTGGTATACCTCTTCTTAATTTTGTGTGTGTTGCACTCTTCAGATTATTCATAGTCGCTGTTAAATGGATATCATGATATACATTGATTTTAGTTTGCTTTCCTCAATGACAAGCTAAGTATGTTTGTTCGAAGTGAACACCAAAATAGCCTTTAGAGTGAGGTACTTGGTGCATCAAACTCAATATAACATCAAAACCCAGAAATCCTGATTCAAGACCTGCTTGGTGCATCTATAAGGAAAAGCATAACCATAAGAGTTGCTGTAGCCAGAGAACCAATCTTGAGACCAAGAGGCTCCTTGTAGTAGACATTTTCCCGAGCTAGAGGAAGACCCCAGTCCACAAAAACATGTTCGGACAACTGTGTCCTAGGCTTGCTGAGCTCAGATGTGATGGGTTGAATCATTACCGTATTAGTAGAATATCCATCTCCTCCAAAAGCTTAGCTAGGTAGGATTGATGGCACTTTTGGTCCTCTATGCTTAGGGTATCAAATCGATCCCTCACCTTTAGAATTGTCCAAGTTAGTTAATTATCTATTAGAAAGAGTTGGAATCGTATCTCTTGATGCATAACATTTGCTAATCTGGGTGGGGAATGGCATGATATAGCTAAGTGGGAGATGAAGGCTTCAATAAGTGAAAATTTCCTCCCTTCGAACTAGACCAATTGTTTTGAAGTAGATGATTTGATCATGCATGCAGTTTAAAGGATGAAAATGCAAGGCCTATAAATTTTGTGACCTTGTTTTAAAATGTAAGGTGTACATGCAAATTTAATAACATGTTCTCTCTTCTCCCCTTGTTTATCTTCCCCCTCTCTTCAGCATTTACGAGTAAACACCCACTCTAACTTATCTCTCTCTATCTTATTCCCAAGACATCAACGACATGGATAGCATGGTTATTTCCCTCTAGTATCCTTTTGGTTTGACGACCTCCTTATTCCAGTGCTGAACTAAAATATGCCTTCTAAAAATAAACGGAGGGAGTATTACTTACTGAGATACTGAATAGTCCTTTGAGAAAATGTCATTTAAATAATTTCTATAAAGGAGAAGGAACTGGCTACTGACTGGTAGCTTTACTTTTACCAAACACCTCTGGCTATTCTGTGGTTTCATTCTGAAACTAAACAAGTGAGCAAACAAAACAAGGACAAAAGGCCTTAACTCTGGTATTTCCATTTATTTACTGCATGCATGGCCATCTTTAAATTTTGTGTTGTACGATTACTTGCGTAAAGCATTGTCTGGTGGCAACTTTTGCTCAGGTCTTACATGGCCATTACCAAACAGCAATAATTTTTATTGTCCATTCCTAACATCTCATCTGCTCATCAATCTTGGCAGAGAAATCTGAACAGTTGGACTGGGATGCACGTATTAACATTATACTTGGAGCTGCAAAAGGCCTGGCTTACTTGCATCACGATTGTTCACCTCGAATAATACATCGTGATATTAAATCGAGTAATATCTTACTCGACGGCAACTTTGAGGCCCGAGTATCAGACTTTGGACTTGCTAAACTATTAGAGGATGAAGAATCTCATATTACTACAATAGTTGCAGGAACATTTGGATATCTTGCGCCAGGTATGTGAAAGTTGTTCCGTTTCACCAATGAGAAGAAAAAACAGTGTACAACTTATGTTTAGTGCCTAGTTGTCCCCTTGGATTTTAGCTGTAATATATCATGTTGTAATGCTCTAAGCTAATATTTGCAAAATCCAGAGTATATGCAAAGTGGCCGAGCTACCGAAAAGACTGATGTCTACAGCTTTGGAGTTTTGGTCCTTGAAATACTAAGCGGAAAGCGGCCTACTGATGCATCATTCATTGAGAAGGGGTTGAACATTGTTGGATGGGTATGACCTTTCATGTCCTTTCGTTTCATGTGCACAACTCTCATATGGGTTACCTTCTGTCCATGCATTTATCATATTCCTTAAAAGGATCAACTTGTCCTATATGGCAGTTAAATTTTCTAGCCGGCGAGAGCAGGGAGCGGGAAATCGTCGATCCAAATTGTGAAGGCGTGCAGACTGAAACCCTGGATGCCCTGCTTTCTCTTGCCAAACAATGTGTAAGCTCTTTGCCAGAGGAGCGCCCGACAATGCACAGGGTGGTGCAGATGCTGGAGTCGGATGTAATTACACCATGCCCTAGTGATTTCTACGATTCAGAATAGGCTACAAACTACGGCTGCTCCTGGACACGCCACACTGCCGCTGGTTTCCCTGTGGAGGCACATTCCATTTATTCTTTGCAGATTTTGTAAATGCATTACCGTGGTGTTCGGCTCCAATCGGCTGGTTCAACGGGGAGAACATTTTTGCGATTGTATGTATCTATGCTACGCTACAAATTATTATTTAATAAGAGAACTTACCAGGAGATTGCTTTGCTTGTATTAACCATCAATCGAGAGTGGACTGGCTACGGGGTTTGGATAAGCGGTTGAGGGCATTGGTCTTGGTAGGGGCAGCGACGTTATGTTGGTCTCTATGGTGTTGTAGGAATGATGTTGTTTTTGATAAAAAAACAATATAATTCTCTGATGCAGGTTATACATTTATATACACATTGGTTCCGTACCTGGTCTATGCTTCAGCGGCTGGAGGATCGCTAGGTGGTGCTAGTGTTCAGATGGAGAGAGTCGTGAGGGAGTTCTTCACAACCATGGGTGGCGGTCTAGCTTGCGTCTTCCAACTCCATGAGATCCTTTTGTTTTTTGTTGCTGTTTTGAGACTGCTTCTAGTTTTGTTGACAGCTGTAATAAATTTGGTTGTGTGCATCTTTGATGCAGAGGTCGGGAGTGAATTCTTTGTAATGCATCGTCTTGTTGCACTATGGGGAATCAATAAAGCTTCCGGTTTCTAAAAATCAATCGAGAGTGGAGATTGTGGGGAGGCTAAAGTTGCAGATTCACCATGAGAAATATGTTACAAGATTAACATGCCGTGCTGTCAATTCAGTTTCTTTAATTACGCAATGAGCAGAATAGGAGTACTATTGCGCCTACAAGATGTTACCAGCAATCAACAAAATAAATGCTAGACTGGTAGTGCTACATGTATCATGAACATATCCGCTACAGATGCTATGTGCGATATAAAGCCCAATAACATTATCATAGTAGCACGCATATTCACAGATTGGCAGCTCACAGTGGGATGGAAGGAAATGCATCAGAAAGTCGTAGATGCTTAAAAAACGCAAAAAAGGTCCCAGGAATTAGCCAGCCTAGCCATTGGTAGGAGCAGCACTTGAGCCTTTCACATTCATTCATGTTATGGAAACATGCAAACTTCCAATGCATAGAAAACTTTGCGCAACTAAAGAGAAAAAACAGATTTTCCAACTTGAACAAGATGTGGGAATTATTTGGGATGAGCAGAAGTTAAGAAATACATGACAGTCTACTGTAAGAGCCTTTTTAGACCTCATGAACATAGCCATATTTCCGTGATTGAAACCATGGTGGAAGACATTCCTCAAGTTTCAGAGGAAGAGAATAATATTCCCACTCAAATGTTCATGGAGAAAGAAATTAAAGACATGGTGTTTCAGATGGAACAAAACAAGGCCCTCAGGCCCCAATGGATTCCCGGCTGAATTCTGTCAAGCTTTCTGGGAAGTCATCAAGGGAGCCTTATGTATTTGTTTGCTGATTTTCACAACGTACTCTTACCACTCTTCAGTCTCAATTTAGCATTATTACTTTACTGTTCAAAAGCTCATATGACCAAAAAATACAACAATATAGGCCGATTTTCTTACTCAATGCCAGTTTTAAGATTTTCACTAAAGTTGGCACTAATCGAATCGCTACCGTGGTGCCAAAAGTAGTTACACCCACTCAGACCGCCTTCATGGCTATGATGGACAAGGTAATGATTCTTCACGAAACCACCCACGAGATGCATACGAAAAAACTTTGCGGATTCATATTTAACGTAGACTTTGAAAAGGTATATGATTAGGTCAATTGGAATTTTCTGCAACAAACTTTGTGCACGAAAGGGTTTTCCCCTAAATGGCATGTTTGGGTTGAAAAATTCATTCAAGGGGGGAGTGTCAGCATCAAAGTAAATGATGATATAGTAACCTTTTTTCAAAAGCTAAAAGGATTGCGACATGGTAATCCCATGCCCCCCATATTGTTTAATATCGTGGTAGACATGCCCACAATTTTTATCGCTAGAGCTAAGGAGGATAGCCAAATTAGTGGGGTAGTTCCTCACCTCGTGGATGACGGACTATTCATTCTTCAATACGCCGACGACAAGATCATATTTCTGGACCACAACATTAAACAAGCCTCACACCTCAAATTGCTTTTTTGTGTTTACGAGCAACTTTCGGGGGTTAAAAATCAATTTCACAAGAGCGAGATATACTGTTTCGAAAGGCAAGGATGAGGAAGCATCATACGCCAAATTATTTGGGTGTGATGTTGGGTCATTCCCTTTTAGATACCATGGCATCCCCATACATTATAGGAAACTCTAAAACGATGAGTGGAAAGGGGCAGAGGATAGATTTGAGAAAAAATTTAGCAGTTGGAAGGGAAGTCATTTATCATCTGGTGGTCGACTGGTTCTTATTAACCCGGTCTTGAGTAGCATGTCTATGTTTATGTTATGTTTTTTTGAAATCTCTCTTTGGGTGCATAAACGGATAGACTTTTATTAGTCAATGTTTTATTTGTCAAAGTGCCAACCATAAGAGAAAATACAGATTAGTCAAATGGGTACTCTTGTCGGCCCAAATACTAAAACGGACTCGGTATCCAGGACTTGGACTTCAAAAATAAAACTTTGCTCAATAAATGGCTCTTTAAGCTACTGACTTGCTTTGAAATAAGTATCTCAAAGGAAAATCCTTGTCACAAGTGAAGTGTAAACCTAGCGTCTCCGCTTTTTAGAGAGGGTTGATGGGTGTCAAAAGATCATTCTTCCACTCAGATCTTTAGTGTCAACTGCGGGAGGAGGTGAAGTTCTAGGAAGAAACCTGGCTAAGTGGTTGACCTTTAGTATTCGATATCTTGATTTCTACAAACATTTCTCGTAAGAGGCATGCTATGGTTGCTGAAGCCATAGGCTCCGTAGACAAGGATGGTTGTTATAGATCTAAAATTAGTAGTTTGGAATAAGCTGGTTCAATAAGTATGGACCTTATTTTTGATGCTAGAGCGGGATACTTTTAAATGGCACTTCCATGCCTTCCAAGAATTTTCTATTCAATCAATGTACCAAGTTTTGAGAACTGTTCAATGATGCTCGAACTTTCTCTAAACTAAAAAGTCTAACTAATTGAGAGGGGAGTAAACGATGTTATTTTTGTTCGTAGAGAAGTCCATTTAATTTCTTTTTTAATTGTTTCCCTTGCTCAATTTGCGTGGGATTTGTGTTATTTTTAATATCCTGTCATGGCAGATAACACTTAAGTTCTTCTGCTTTGTTAGTCCATCTAGTTATATAGAAATGACTTAACTTTTCAAAAATGGTTTATATTATAATAGAAAACAAGGTCAATGGTTTATACTATATAACAGCAACAAGGTCGGGAGCATATATGATCAATGGTGCCAGTGCTTTATGTTACATTACATTATAGGCGAGGAAAAATCGAAGTTGATTGTTAAGGGATTTATATGGGAACCTGTCACCTCTTTATTTAGTCATTTAGCTATTTATTTATGTAAATTAGTAATAAGCGTTACGGCTGTGTAAGGCTGAGAGAGCGCACTCCTCCGTTATCTCAAGAAAAGAACCGCAGTCACAAGAAAACAAGTAGTCACCAACAAGTCACTCGTTAAACTCAGGCTTAACCAGTACGGCGGTACAGCAGCTGATCACGGTACATTTCAGACTTGCATTACTAGAACTACACCGGGCACTTCGCAATTTAGACCAATCCACGTTAAACACAGCACTAGCAACGACACTAGACACTCGAAATGGACCCAAATCTACACTTGGCAGAAGCAGCAAACTGAACTCGAGGCTCCAAGCAGTCAGATATGCCTAGCCGGAGATCTGGATGTACTTGACGTCGGGCTTCTTGGCCTCCTCCTTGGGCACGGTGACGGTGAGCACGCCGTTCTCCATGGACGCCTTGATCTGCTCCGCTTTGGCGTTCTCCGGGAGCCGGAACCTGCGCAGGAACTTGCCGCTGCTGCGCTCCACGCGGTGCCAGGTGTCGGTCTTCTCCTCCTGCTCCTTGCTGCGCTCGCCGCTGATCTGGAGCACGTTGCCGTCCTCCACCTCCACCTTAACCTCCTCCTTCTTCAGCCCCGGCACGTCCGCCTTGAACACGTGCGCCTCGCGCGTCTCCTTCCAGTCGATCCGCGCGCCCGCGAAGGCCGCCGTCTCAGAGGAGGAGCGTGGGAACGAGGGGAAAAGGCTGCTGCCCCCCCTGCTGCTGCCGGAGCCGAAGGGGAAGCCGTCAAAGGGGTCCCAAAGGTCGAGGGAAAAGGGGTCGAACGCGTTGCCGCGGCGGATCAGCGACATGGTTGCTCGATTTGAGGAACAACGAAACGAGATTGGAAAACTGTGTCAACTCAGGGGATGCTTCGGATGAGTGTACCAGCTATGGGCCGTGGCGACGGCGGGAGGCGAGGTTTTGTAGTACACCGGTGACAACGGTGGGAGGTGGATCTCGAGTGTCCTCATGTGTTCTGGAATGTACTGGAACTGGAAATAGCTAACTTTGAAAGATTGGGCCTCGCATGAAACCGGGCCTGCTGGGGCGAACGAGAATTATTAGTCTTCTAGTGCCTTCTAGTCCTTTCTAGCCCAGTAAGGCCCCCTTAGAATCAGCTTCCCAAGAGCTTCTAGGTGGAAATAAGCTTTAAGCCAAACCTAAGAGCTAGTTTATAGAGGGCTTAATTTTTAAGCTGAGTTGATTTCCCGTTGGTACCGGGAAGCCTCAAATGTGAGGCTTCCCGAGCTTTTCCATTTCTTCCACCTTCACGTTTTGATAAATGCCCCTATACTTGGTCACGAAATTACAGGCAACTGCCACTGGGTATAAAAGAAAAAACCCCTTCGTTTTTCCACCCCCCACCCGATCCCACCCCCCACCCGTCTTTCTCCTCCACCCGATCCCGCGCCCCTGGCCTAGGGTTTGCGGCGCCGCCACCTTGACCTCCCGCTGGGAGGCTTTCCCGGTGCTAGATCCCGCCGGCGTACTCGACGTCGCCGCCCCCACCTAGCCCTGCCCCTCTACTGGACCTCGTTGCGCTGCCCTCCCCGAGCTCACTCTGCAGCAACGCGAGCTCCGACCTACCACCCGCCGCCGAGCTCCGACCAATCGCCGCTGGCCCTCTCTGCAGCAGTCGGCGGCGCGCCCTCCCCGACTCCCTCCGCCGGATCTCTCTCCAACAGCCGCCGGCACGCCCTCCGCGACTCCCTCCGCCCTCTCACCGCCGGCACGCCGTCCCCGACTCCCTCCGCCGCTTGCCACCGGTCGTCCATCCGCACCAGGTCGCCGGCTGCGGTCAAGGCAAGAGAGCAGCATGGCGGCTCGGCGCTGGTTTCATCGGGAACCTTGTTGGCTGCAAGTTGAAGGAAGATTTGTGTGTATTTTGATTGTTTTTTGTCCACTAATCGTAATAGCAGCAGAGAGTTGGTCACTGATTGAACATATACATGCTAATCGTACTCTTTTGTTAATTTCCATCTTTCACGTGCTGTTGCTGATTCTTGAGCAATTTTTGTAGCCTTATTTAGGTGGCATTTCGGCTAGAATTGCAATGAATTAACCAGAGCAGTTGTGTCAGTTTCTCCTAATGAACCAATCCGATTAGTTATCATAAACATGTGTATGAACAACGAACAAACCTTTCATTTTCTTCTACTCTACTAGTAGAACATTGAAGCTAAGGTTTTACTAACATATACTTATTGAAGTACTACTCTATTCGTTGACCGGAACAAATCTTTTATTTTCTTCTAAAATTCCCTATTATGTACACGCAAAGAATTCCTACGATTGCAAGAACTTGTAAACTGGAATCAGTAGTTAATGTTATGTTTCAACTTGTCATATTGTTGTCTTTTACTTTTTCTAATTAATTTTCTTGTCTACTTGTGCAAATAAGCTCCTCAAAACAACAATTTCATCTATTAAACATCAAACAAACGATTCCAAGGTATTTCAGACTTTGCATCCTTCACCATACAAAATAAGCTCAAATCCATAAGCCGTATCTAAGAGGCAAGTTTTATTTTCAGAGCTTATTTTCATTGCAGCTTATAGAGAGCTTATTTTCACTGCTGGCTTATGCACAAGCTTAAGCTATTCCTAAGGGGGCCTAAGTCAGGTGAAGTTCTGATCGTCAAAGTCTTTGAACTATATGATGCCTACCAGGGGAAAATACATCGGTCCACCCCGCTAAAGACGCATCTGCCATCTCCACCACTTCTAAGCTCTGAGATCTGTGCCACCAAATGTATTTGATAGCATATTCTGGACGTATTTCTATTTATTGATTTTAAAAATCCTAACATAATAGGTGGACCCCACACCCTGGAGTATATGATAGTTAATGCGTTTACCTCTCACCTCTTTCAAAACAACTATTTGAATTCCTGCCCTTTTTATTGCTTAGTACTACCATTAACACTAATGTTAGCAATCACCACTGATTAAAACTAGTCAATTAAGGCAAACACAAATATAGACCTTCAAAACACTAGTTTAATATTCACTCTGTTTCAAAAAATATGGTGTTTTTGACTTTATACAGTCTTCCATATATAACTTTAACTTTTATTTTTTAGATAAATATGTAAGTAAGATATTATAAAATTTATGTTGTGAAACATTTTTTACTAATAAATCTAATGGTACCATTTGCTTCTAACCAACTAATTATTTTTAATTAATTAGTGATCAAACATAAGAAATTTTGACTGCACACTTCCTAAAACACAATCTATTTTGAAATAAAGATAGTAAAAAAGAAGTGGATATTTCAAATTTTAAAATTTAAAATTTAAGTTATCATATTTTGGATTCATAAATTTTGTAATTTGGAATTATTTTTGTATTTCAAGTCGTTTGAATATCCTCAATACCTAAAATATTATGGTATTTCAAACATGTTAGAAATCCAAGCTCAAAATCCCAAAAGATGCGGACATTCAAATTTTAAAACTTTTAGAATTTATATTACTGAAATTCGTAATTTGTAATTAAAAATTACTTTTAAATTCTTCATAATTTAAGTCTCAAAATCTCTAAGAAAATATACTGATGTTATTCAAAATTTAATACTTAATATATCAGATTTGGATATCTGAAATTATTTCTGAAACTGATTTTACCATTTAACTTTTGAATATCGTAATAATTTTTTATAATTTTACTTCTAATTTAAAATTCTATATCTTTGAAATGAAAAAACAATAGAAAACAAGACAACAAAGATTACTTTGGGGGTGTGAGAGGGGGGAGGAGAGATGACCAAAACGGTAAGTGCAAGTGATGGATGAGAGAGAAATGGTTAGATTCTCAGCTTTTATTTTGTATATGTACTTGTAGGGCGTCTGCATACATGTATATCAATTGTATTTCTGTTGTATCCCAAGCTTGGTGGCACAGATCTCTAAACCCACGTATGTAGTGCTGATTACAAGTGCGCCTACCACCTACTAGGCCACTACACTACTGAAATGTGTAAATTTTTATTGTAAGAGTTATTTACAGTTTAAAAAGTAGGAAAACATTTAGAATCACACAATTGCTTAGTTGGAAGGACAGCATAGAATGTAATTTTTTCAGCATGTTCTCCAAAATTATTTTTGCTCTTAGAAAATGTAGATGATGTAGTAGCATATTTGCTATATTATATGTATTTGCATTGGCCTACTTGCATGCCTTGCAAAAAAATTTAGAAAATAAACTAGCATAAAACGCACATTCTTTTCTCATCTAATTAATACTAGCTCTACCAACTTGTTTATAGACTTATTTCTTTACTTGTCTTCTTTTCTTTTCCTGTTTTTGGTGAAAGGATTCATGACGATGCTGCACTTTGTTGTAAGTTGTATATGTAGACTTCTGAAACAAACTAAGTAACCATTTGAGCTATCATGCGGTTTTATTATACCGCGCGCGTGCTCGTCAAATTAGTATGACCAGCCACTGACGATTTTTCTTAATTTCATTAGATATTTGTTATCCACGCCATTAAAATGTCTTTACCATTTGAACGAAACGGCGGTGAATTAACATGCCTTGACCTCGCAACCCAAGAGTGGAATTCTTCAAAGTGGTTTTTCCCCCATTACAAAAGAAAAAAAATCTACAATATATATTAGGTACAATAATTCCTTCGAATAATCAGCCCGTATATCAATCTTGATTCTCAAGCCAAGAACTTCTCCAACTTCTCCACTTCCTCCACGCTCCCGATGTACAGAGGCACTCTCTGATGGACCTGCACAGCGTATACGCATACAAACGATTAGCCTCATAATCTCCAAATTAACCACACAATTTAAGTGCTTCAAATGATTGCGATTTGCGTACCTCTGTTGGCATGATGTCCAGTATCCTCTGGTGGCCATCGGACCCTTTGCCGCCGGCCTGCTCGACGATGAAACTCATGGGCGCGCACTCGTAGAGCAGCCGCAGCTTGCCGTTCTTGCTCTTCTGGTCCCTGGGGTAACCGTAGATGCCGCCGTAGAGCATCGTGCGGTGGAAATCACCGACGAGACTGCCGATGTAGCGCGCGGAGTAGGGCTTGCCGGACGTGCCGGGGTCCTTGAGGCTGTCCATGTACTTCTTGAGCTTGTCGTCCCAGAGCGCGTAGTTGCCCTCGTTGAAGGAGTAGATCTTGCCGGCCTTGGGGATCTGCACCTTCTCCTGCGTCAGCACGAACTCTCCGTACATCGGGTCCAGCGTGAATACGTACACCCCGGTCCCGATGGTGAGCACGAAGATGACCGAGCTCGAGTACATGCAGTAGCCGGCGGCGAGCAGGTTGCTCCCCGGCTGACACACGCCCACCACGCACCTCTCCGTCACCTGGTCAAGCTGCACGCTCGCGGCGGAGAGATATGTACGTCTGTTAGCGCAGTTCGCGAACTGTGTGGAAGGGCCGAAGGAGAAGGGATCAAGTGCTGTCAAAGATTAGTACTACGTACGGTTGGGTTGTCGCCGAGGTCGGCGAGGCACTCGTCATTGGGGGCTGTAGATGCCGAAGATGGAGCCTGTGGAGACGGCGGCGTCGATGTTGGAGGAGCCGTCGAGCGGGTCGAACACCACGATGTAGTTGCCCGAGTAGCTCTCCTCCACCGCCACCGGCACGTCCTCCTCCTCCGACGCGATCACGCCGGTGCGCCCGCTCGACTTGAGGCAGTTCGAGAACACCTGCGCGCGCATACGTGCGTGCATGCTCGCTCTAATTGCTGGTCGTGTTGCTCGAGGCTTCTTGTGGTTTGCTAACTACTCTAGTTGGTTGTACTTACCTCGTTGGAGACGACGTCGAGCTTCTTCTGGTCCTCGCCCTGCACGTTGGTGGCACCCTGGATGCCGGTGAGGTTGGAGATGGGCGCGCGCTGCACCAGCGAGGCGATCTGCTTGCACGCCGTGGCGATGCTGGACAGCACGATGGTCATCTCGCCGTCGATGGTCCCGGCCATCTCCTGCTTCAGCAGCCACGTAGTCAGCGTTAAGATATCGTAGCTGCTCGACTTCTTAGTCTCCGTCGCCGCGGGCGCCGAGGCAGTGTCACGACCGCCATGCACCGCATGTTCGGAGCTGACGCCGACGCCTGACCGGCGAAGAGGCTGCTTCCGGGTCTCCTGGGGAGGCGGCATTGGAGGGAGGCCGCCGCCTGCTGGCGGGAGAGGAGAAGCGGGTGGGGAGGTGGTGGTGGCTGCGGCGGCCATTGCTGCTGCTGGATTAGTTGCTCGCTGCGGATACTCTGTCTTGGTGCGCACCGTGGTGGTGGGCTTCTTGTTTTGTTCCATTGTTCCGGGTTGCGGTTTGTGTGGCTCGAGAGAGGGCGGGAGGCTAGTGTCTGGATTGGGGAAAGAATTGTGAGGATGTCGTCACTTCAGAGTCTAGCCATCCTTCATGCCTGAGTCACATTCACATATCTCGCGATTAGATATTTCGTGGATCTTAGAGATGCTGCAGTTTTAGATAAAGCATTTTGCCTTTTGATTGGGCCAATCATGCAACTCATGTAACAAGAGTACAAGACTACAGGCCTGCACTAATTTCATAAAAAAATAACTCAATTCTCTCGGAAATCACGAAAGTTTTCCACAAATAAAAGAGACCCTTTTTTTGAGAAAGAGGGTTTTTTTTTAAGGAAGAAAGAACTTTATTGATTACTCCAAAAGCATATTACAATCATGAGCAACTAATTACTCAACTCAACTATGAGCCGTAAAATGCATATCGCACAAGGTTAGAGTGCATTGCGTGTTGTGCAAGCTCATGAGCTATTTCATTATGTTCTTTCTTTACAAGAATGATCTTCAGGTCTGATACGTTAACTCTGAAGCTAAGGTCTCATGGAGGATGAAGGCGCAATCTGATCGCAACATTGTGTTGATGTTCAATTCATGTACCTAGGACAGGTTAAATCAACGAGACCTTACATAACTGGGATAATCGTAGAGATGTTGCAGACCGTTTCATAGTTAACAAAGGAGGTCATGCTCACGCTCACTGCTAATTGAAGAATTGATTTTCTTACCATTTAATTGAACACAGAGATTTGCGCAACAACTTCTCCGACGATGCAAGTTGGGGCTAGGGTGGGGGTTTAGTTTAACCTCCAAACTTAGAGGAATGACTGACGGAGGGAGCAAAGCGGTGTTGGTTTAAGAAGGGCTGCGAAATACAGCCCTGAATGGGGTCATCGGCCACCAGGTTGAGGGATGAGGAAATCGCAACTTGGGGAATAAAAAGAAAAGAGTTGGGCTAAAAATCAAGTTGTAGTTTTGGTGGTTGGTGGAGGTGCTAGTACATCCTATTCACCAGGATCAAACATTATGTTTGACTTTGATAGTGAGACTTCTATCGATGTTCAAGCTCTAGAATCTAATATTTAGCAGAGAATATGTGAATGCGTTGTATGTGCGCGTGCGGCTAGCGTGTTGTACTCGGTCGTTGTAAAAAAAATTGGATAGGGCTCGATTGACCGCCGGATTTACTCAAACCGTTCAATCGAGACCCTCAAACAGAATCAATCTGGCCCACAACAGGAAAATGGGCCTTGCCTCATGACCCAACCACTACATACGCTCCATCAGCACCACCCAGCTCGACCCAAATCACGCATTCTCGACCGGCGTGGGCTGATGAGACGTTTTGATTGATTTTAGGCTGGGTGGCCCAAGTTCCTTTGCGACATCTTCTTGTTTATCAGTTGATGCATCATGGAAAAGTTATTTGGACGTTGATAATTTACCTCAATTATTCAAGTATCTCTCAAAAGAAATTTACCTCAAGTAGAATATAGGAGCATTCAAATCTAATGCTGCATTTCTTATTCCGATCTGTAATGACAAAACAGCCTTTGTCTTTTGTCTTCTTCTCCTGCCTTTGTTTGTGTGTGTGGCCGCAGGCGCCGGGTGTTAAAATGGACAATGTCGTCTTCTCCATCTGCATGTGAATTCTTCTTTGCCTAACAGTTTAAACAAGAATATACTTGTTATTTTTCTACACAAAAGAATATAGTCGCTTGGCGAAGTCCAATCTTCTTGTTTAGTTTTGAGTTTACCAAACTCAAATGTTCGGGGTCGTTGCACAGCAGGAACCCAGGCAATCAGAAGACAACACCTATGCCTACAGCAAACTGGACATTCCAAGGAAAAACCTGCACGATATGCGCACGTTGACGTGTTATGCTTTACATCGACAAGCCCAACAGACTTGTCCTGCTCTGTTCAAGAGGCAGGCATTATGTCATGTCTACTGCCAATTAATCGGGAAGCACAGACACCTCACCGGAGACACGGCAGGGTCGTAACCTATCAAAAGATAAAACAAATGCACTTGTGTCGTCACGAGCAACGGAATCTTCAAAGTATCATCAGCAAGCTTTGTTCAGAATGTTGTGATTCACTCAGC
This sequence comes from Stipa capillata, assembly GCA_019208055.1. Taxonomy (NCBI): domain Eukaryota; kingdom Viridiplantae; phylum Streptophyta; class Magnoliopsida; order Poales; family Poaceae; genus Stipa; species Stipa capillata. Next base: position 65,302 of record JAGXJF010000662.1, read on the forward strand.
AATTTACAGCAATTCGCATGTGTGCGCGCAATCTTAGTAAATGTCATGTCATGTAGGTCAATGCCAAACTGTGCCGTGCCAGTATGTATGCAGCGGAAGACACATTTCAGTCGGTAGTGGGAGAAAATACCAATGTCGAACTAGTCAACCAGCAAGCCTACTTTGCGACCCGTAGACTTGTAAATTCCAATTGGTTTCAGAATGTCTTGAAAATTCCACCAGGTATTTCTGTCACAGAAAAATACATGATCTACTAGCTATATCTACATCGGACTCCTCACTAATCGATATATAGGCACTCTTCGGTTACACGCTCACAGCATGTTTGATTCGGCCACACTCTATGAATTCAACTACCTCCATCATTTCATCTCGTCTCTTAAATTCCAAACAAACATTTCACAAATTAAAAGCCCAAGCCGGGAGATTATGAGAGATCTAGGAAGCCCTAGATATGCCATAAGGTGTTAGTTGTTATAAGATTTTGTAAGGACTTCATAATACTTCCTCTGTCCAAAAAATGTAACGCGTATTTTGATTCATTAAGACAACCCTTTGACCAATAATTACTCTATTAATATACAGATTATGTGATATAAAATCATAATCATAAGGAAGTACTTTAAAAGAAGAATCTAATGATATCAATTTTATATCACATAAATCGAATATGAATAGAATAATTGTTGATTAAAACCTTGTCTTAACCAATTAAAATACGTCTTATATTCTTGGATGGAGGGAGTAACTAACGAGCTAGCTTTGCCATGCTTCCGATGTCCGGAAGCTCGACCCTACTCACTAGTCACAGGAACGGAAAAAAAATCCTATAAGATCTAGTCTTTCTTATCATTAAATTAGAGCCATCTTAAAAAACGCCACATGTCAATACAAATCTCAAAGCATATGTATCTTCTTCCTTAAAGCCATTCCTTCCTAATATCTAATTTCGTCAAATCAATCGCCGGTGAGAACAACCCTGCAGCAAAGCATGCCAATCGTCGACTCGATCGGAAATGGGAAGTCATCACGCTCGTCCGTCCTGTTAATTGCTCAGAGAATAAGGAACTACTTAGCCTTTTGGACTAATCGCCCCATGTGCCCTAGGACTTCGGATGTAGCACCAACGTAGCGGCGGCTTCAGCCATGCTCTTCTTCAGCACGGAAGGAACGAAGCAGGTGAGACTCGCAGTCGCAGTGCAGAGGAAGAACGCGAAAGAAGGCGTGCACGCGTGGCTGCAGATCATGCCGATGCCACCGCTTGTAGCTGTACCGGAGGAGAAGAAGATGAAGCTTCGGGTCGTTGGCGCAGCTGCCCCGCTCCACGTCGAAGGCGCCGCCCTGTCCTGCTCTTGCTCCAAGCCTCCACCTCGCTCCCGCCGCTTCGCCCCGCAGTAAGTATCGGGAACGAAGGTGCTCCTCGGCAAATTTGGACGCGTGCGAACGAATATGATATTGAAGACGCTTTGGAGAAGAAGATGCAAATGCTTTAAGATTTGTGTTGACACGTGATATGTTTTAAGATGGGTCTAATTTCATGAGAGAAAAGACCGGATCTTATAGGGTTTTTTTTCTCGTAGGGTACCAAAACTAAAACGGTACGAGGGCCTCTTTTTTCTCGAGTCCCACCACTAACGAAAGACTTTTCTCCGACATGCAAGGACTACGCATATGAACGATACCTTTTCGCCGAAACCGTACTTTCACACGGCAGATTAACCTAACGTAGAGATCATACTGAAAGGCATCGCACTACCAGCTCGTCGTAGTGGCGGCCTTTCTCTATGGACGACCGTCCACTGCAATAATTTTGGCCGAGTCAGAGGCACAGATTGGTCGCCACTCGCCAAAGGACACAGAGAACAACGAAATAGCAATTTCGTCACGTTCTTTGTTTTCTTAGTTCCAGCAGGCGTCGCTTTCCGGACTAAATTCTCGGCGCAGATTGTGCAGCTAATTGTACTACCGCTGATAGATAAAAATCTGAATCATTGTCAACTCGTTCACCAATTCGAAAAGGAGACGCTCCGTTTTGCCCTCGGGTCGTGTTGCATCGATCTCCCATATTCTTGCTGAGTGCCCAGCTCACGTCGCATGCAGATGGCAGTGACAAAACAACGTCGTCGTCGTCTCCCCAGCTCACACTCGCTCGTTAGCTAGGTAACGCAGATGGCATCGCTTTACAAGTCACAAGGCCTCAACCGGCACGCCTCGTTTCCCATCGCTGGGCTCAGGCGCCCCAGCCTGTGATCACCAACCTGGTAAAACGAACAAGGGAGATGATTCGGAGGCCGGGGTTGGTCGCGTGCGCGCACCAGGACAGTGCGGAGAAAACGGGGACTCCTCTATGCCGACGTCTCTTCGGCAACTGATGTGGACTGGCTCCAATCCGGCCGATCCATCGTGCTCCAATCCGGCCGATCCATCGTGTATTCGTGTGTATGCGCCGTTAGGTACGAGGGCTACTACGAGGTGCTTGCCTGACTACGAGGTGCTTGCCTGCCTACTTGCTGTTGCAGTGCAAGCATGCGATCCGGCCGGTGGCTAGTAACATGCCAAATTGGAATCGCTGTCGCCCACCCGATCTAACGATGATCTTCGAAAGGGGTCAATAATTCTTGTTTGTATCCCTGTAGCTTTTTGCAGATTATGTACAAGCGCATAAGTTAGTTCCTTGAATTGGACTTCGTTTTTCTTTTCTCTTTGACCTTTTACAGCTTCCTGTGCTTTGGATCCGTTCTCTGCGACCTGACTAACTCCAGCTAGCCCTTCGTTCTAAAACAATTGCTTTTGACCTTTTCCCCCAATGAGAAATAAAAAAGAGACCTCGAGTCCTATCAGCACCACAGTATCTTCCGTTACTATGATCATTGATATGTTTGAATCGAAGGATGCATTGTCGGTAACGTGCAAAGACGCTAAATTTCCAGGCAGACGTGATCACCGGAACCACCACACTAGTGTGGGCACAACGAGCAGTAAGAATGTGGTTACTGCCGGTGTGTGACCATCAGCGTCTCACATGTATAGCGGTGTCGGGCCTTGACGCCAAATTAGCAAACAGTGGCTTAATTGATTAGAACTTCAGTTATAGCATGAAAGGCGCAGGCTGCTCACCGGATTCAGATCGCAGTGTCAGGTTGTTGGGGATATCACGTCCAACAAATAGTATTGCCGTCCCTATAGCAACCGATGCCACCAGCAAGCCCCGCTCACCAATCGTGAAAGTGGCCGGCGGTATCACGCCGGTAAAGAGTCCCGTAATTAGGCAACAACGTGGCTCGGCACTCACTCCGCTGCGTAAGATCCAACTATTACTTTCGGTAATCAAATATTGCCTTCGTTGCCACCCCTTATCCGGTTCGCACATGAGTATCTGGATCGTGCTAATCATTGATTTCCCGACAATGATTGTGATCCTACGATTTGATTAGAAGAATATTGCAGCAAGTAGTGCAACCGGATCAAATCGAATCACGTTGTGTAAATGATGAGGAAATACTGGCTTGATTGATCCGTGGATCTCCCTTGTCGAGCCGGAGCCGGGCACCTGTCGCGCCCTCGGGAGCCCGCTCAGCCGCTCACAATGAAAACGACAGAGTGGTGCTGGCCATGGCCGTTGGCAGCGGCAGCAAGCGAGCAACAGGAACCTGGTTGGCACGTCGGAAGGAACGGACAAGATCTCCACCCCCACGAACGTGAATACAATAACCCGCGCGGGATACTATACCGGCACGCATGGACGGGGACGACGCAAACGTACAGAAACAGCGCAAGGAAAACAGGAGGGAATCCGCGCCCGTCCACCCAGCCTCGCGCCCGTCGTTAGGTGTCCCGCGCCGACACCGCGGATGGTGCGCGCGGACAGCCAGCCGCCCCAAGTCCCCAGCCCAACCACCGGGAGGGTTGCGCGGGCAAAGCACCGGTGGAAAACTGCGTCGCATCCCTCCATCAAATCTCACGCGCGGCACTGCGAGATGCATGTAATCAAGCGTCGATCATTGCGGCACCTAACACGGCACCCCCCAGCGATTCGGTTGCATGCGCAAGTGTCAACAGAGTCCTAATCCTACTAGTAGTGGTGCTACTAGCTCGTTTAAATCTTTTGTAGCAGGTAGTGCTAGCTACGTAGGCAGCCTACCAGTTATGGAAAGGGACTCGACCGTTTGGGACCGGCTGACTGCGTGGCCGTACATCGCAGTTGGTGAAACTGGGAAGGAACCTCTTGTGGAGTTCAGAGTTCTAGCTAGACCTTATAGCTCAACGTACTTGCACAGTGCATGCGATGGAGAATAACCAAGGTTGAGCAGAAGCAATCGTTCGCAATAACTTGCTGGGAACTCCGGCTTCGTCCTCGCTCATGGCCATTGACGGTATCATCAAATTGAGTGTTGTGCACCTTCAATAGTGGAAAACCTAAATTGACCCGATAAAGCGTCTAATTGTCATGACAATGGGTAGTGCCTGAGCACTACACCTTCAGTCACCTATGAACTGCGTGATCTTGACTTTACCCATCTAGGAATATTTCCACCGTAGTTACCAAGTAAACATAGGTCACATAAAGCACAATTAGGCAAATTTGGGTTAGGAAGAATCAAACAAAGGGTCCACAAACTCTCATGCACGCTCTTGAAGGAGTGGGTATGCGGGAACACTGCAGAACAGCGCGATTGTGCGAGGTTGAAACCCGAAAAGGGCAACGAATAATAATCCTATGAACACGCTGACGCACCAAGGAAAATCTAGAAAAGGAAAATGCTAAACAAGATAAAGCAGGGCGTGCGGCCACGACCAAACTTGCGGAAAAATAATGAAGGAGGAGGCAAATATCGGGGCCCAGCTACCAGCTGCCCGCACGACCCATCAGAACCGGTACAAGACCACCGAGACCAGGAGAGGGGAGGCGCATAACCCCAACAAAAAAGAGGGCGGGGACTTGTTGGGCTCTTACACTCAGCCATACAGCGCGTCGACGAAGCATCAAAGCAGAGGCAAGAGGAAGAGGAGGAGGAGGAGGATTGAGCTGTTCGCGAGCGCCTCTTCGTCCGGCGCGCGTCCCATGAGGAAACTGTGCCCGAACCTGGAGCGCGATGACGCGCTCGACACGGTGCTCGAGGTGCCCATCCCCGAGGAGATGTTCTCCGCCGGCGGCGGCTCCCGCGGCTCAAGGTTCGGCTGCACCAGCGTCAAGGCGTGGATGCGGTCGCACGCCGCCGACCGCTCCGGCGCCGGAGAGCCCTGCTCAATGAGCCGCGGCGAGCTCCAACTCATGCTCGGCGTCATCGGCGCGCCGCTCATCCCGCTCCCCGTCCACCACACGAAGCAGTCGCCCTCCTCCGTCCTCTGCGAACAGCTCAGGGCCGACCCCATTGTACGTGGAATCCGAACAATCCGTTCATCGGGCTCTTCTCCTCTGTTTATTGTTATTGAGACTTCAAGTGCTGATTGGTTCATTCATTTCATGTGATGCAGGAGTCCTCGACGGCCAAGTACATAGTGCAGCAGTACATCGCGGCGTCGGGCGGCGAGTGGGCTCTGAACAAGGTGACGAGCATGTACGCGATGGGGAAGGTGAGGATGACGGCCGCGGAGCTCAACAGTAGCGACGCGGACGGCCACAGCATTAGCAGCGGGCACCGCAGCGGGAAGAAGGGTGGCAAGGGCGGCGGCAGCGGCGAGATCGGTGGGTTCGTGCTGTGGCAGAAGAAGCCGGAGCTATGGTGCCTGGAGCTCGTCGTCTCGGGCTGCAAGATCAGCGCTGGCAGCGACGGCAAGGTCGCCTGGCGCCAGACGCCGTGGCACCAGTCTCACGCCTCCCGGGGCCCGCCGCGCCCGCTCCGCCGGTCGCTCCAGGTGCGTACTTTACGCGCATACGTTTACGTTACCCTTGTGCCATGTACCGTGAACGTGTTCTTTGGTACTCCCAGCACGCGTATCGTAAGGTAATGAAACCAAGGACATGCGGTCGCGTAGTATGTTAAAAACTAGAAAATGTTATATATATCTATAGTATGATTTTTGATTTTTGTATGACAAATTTTTATTGAATGAAAAATGTTTTGTGGCATAGAAAAAATGTTTCCACTGCACGAAATTTGTTATATAAAAATATCATATTGTATTGATTCAAAAATTTATTACATATATTTTAATAAAATATTTTTATCATATAATAAAAATATTTTCACGAATATCCAGTCTAAATAGAATCCGACATCCAATCCTAGTCTTGCCCTAGAGAAATCGAACTCCCACATAGCTAGCTAGGACAGTAAGCTTAACGCAACTACCAGACGAGCTTAAGATTCTCAAAGGAAGAGTTAGGGGCTGTTTGGTTTAGCTTTTGGGGGAGCTTTTCCCTCCCAAAAGCTAAAGCCAAACCAAACGGCCAGCTTCCGGGCGAGCTACTGGCAACAGCCGCTGCCGGGCGACGTTCATTTTCACGGACGCGCAAAAGCTTCCCCAAGGCAGCTTCCCGCAGGGTATAGCCACTGTGCACTTGAAGCTCCAGTGAAGTGCCCTCCAAGTTGAAGCAAAATAACAGCCAATTGCCCTTTCCTCGTCTCCATCCCCTTCTCCACCGCCGACCGGATCCACGTCCCCGGCGCCGTCGTCCGCCCGGCGTCCCCGCCGTCCGTCGTCCTCCTCCATCTCCGCCTCCACGACCGACGGGAAGAGGCCGGGGGGGAGGGAGCTCGGGGGGAGCGGGCGTGGAGGAGGCTCCAAGGCGGCGGGGACTGGAGATCCGACGGGAAGAGGCCGGGGGCGAGGCGCCACCGGCGGCGAGGCCCCGGGCAAGCGACGGCGAGGCGAGGCTTACCGAGCTCGGCGCTGTGGCACGGCGAGGGGAGAGAGGCCGGGGCTTGGGAGCTTTGGGATCCGGGGTGGCGCGGTGAGGGAGGGAGGAGGCGGAGCTCCGGCGGGTGGTGGTGCTCCGGGAGGGAAAGGCGAGCGGCGGAGGCCTTCGGCTCGGGGGATTAGGGCGGGGGCGGAGGTGGGGTGGTGGTGGACCGGCGGTAAGGAGGCAAGCTCCGGTGGAGCGGGCGGGGAGGAGGCTGCAAGGCGGTGGGGACTGGAGATCCGAGCGGCGCGGCAAGCTCACGGGAGGGGTGGAGGAGAGGGCGGCGACCGGGCTCGGTGGAGCTGGAGGCGGCGGCGGGGAGGGACCGGCGGGGGGAGAAGCGGATCTGGAGAGGCTGTGGTGGGCTGGTGGCCGATGCCCCCGAGAGGCCATTTTTATATTTTTTGTATTTTTTTATTTATATCTGTATTTTTTATTTTCTGTATTTTTTATTTTTGATTTTATAATTTTGGCCTACGGTTGATTTTAGGGGTATTTTGGACATTTCATTCTACAACAGCCAACAGCTACAGCCCAACCAAACACCCGCAACTTACAGACTCCGTGCCAACAACCACAGCCGCCTATTCCATACAGCCAGCCAACAGCCGCTTTTCCAACAGCCACAGCCCAACCAAACAGGCCCTTAAGTTGTCCTTGTGCCCAGGCTGATCTGACTCTGAAGTTGCTATTAGTCGGACGTACGGAGCAAGCCCATTGTTGTCATCGATCGCTCATATATAGTGGTTGCCCTGTTAGTATTGCCGTATTAACATGGAGATTGATCGGATGATGCTACAGTATGCATATTGTATGTACACGTCCCCTTCTGTGCATAACTGATGCTCAGAATCTCACGAACGGGGTAACATTTCTAGCAAACTGTACGCTGGGCACACACCATTACCATCAGTGTATGTGTGGTGCCGAGTGCCGAGCGTGCATGCGTAGAGGGCGTGTACACCTCCGCAGTATGCACACTGTCGTCGGTAGGACAGAGCAGATGGAATTTCTCGCACGGTCCGGAGACATGATTAGGCCTTTTGAGCGACCGCGAAATCATTGAGCTTTTTTAGCTGCCTGCGGTCAAGGTCCAGGGCAATGGGTCGGGATAAGGCCGCGTGCTCGCTCATCATGAAAGAGGGAGGAGAGGAGAGAGATCCAGGCGCCGGTACATAGATTTCGATTCGGGGGCTCATCATTGCCGCGGCGGTATCCTGTCGCTGGGGAGGGTAATTAGTGCCGCAGGGGGAGGAGGCGTGGCTCGAGATAGATACGCTTAGCGCGGATGGGGCAGCGTGATTAGGGGTCGGCCTCGGCACCCAACCAACGTGCGCCCATGTGCACTAGCGCGGCCGGACAGACCACATGGACATGGCCTGATGCCCCCGTCATCAATCGGTTGGTGCCGCGCAATTTGTCAGCCGGTTCCACCCAACTCTGTGTCCGCTTTTCGCGCTGCACCAACCTGATAGCCCAAAAACTAATCCCCCGTCCTCGACCGGTAATTAGTTTGACCGAGGAGTCAACTGTAACGCGGATGCTAAGGCCCTGTTTGGTTGGGCTGTGGCTGTTGGAAAAGCAGCTGTTGGCTGGCTGGTTGGAAAAGTGGCTGTGGCTGTTAGCTGTTGTATAAAAATTGTGGGTGTTTGGTTCAGCTGTGGCTTTTAGCTGTTGTACGAGGAAATACCTAAAATGCCCCTGGAGTTATGAAAAAAATAAAAAAATTATCTATCTATCTCTCTCTCCTCTCTCTCTCTCTCTCTCTCTCCGGATCTGCTCCAACCGCCGCCTCCTCCTTGCCATCGCCGCCGGTCCCTCCTCCCCGCCGCCGGTCGGTCCCCGCCGCCGCCGGTCCCTCCTCCAGATCCACTTCTCACCCGCCGGCAGCAACCCACCCGCCCCCCACGAGCTCCCTCCCCCGCCGGCGGCAACCCCCCCGAGCTCCCTCCCCCGCCGGCGGCAACCCCCTCGGCCGCTTCTCCCTCCGCCCCGGCCGCTTCTCCCCTCCGGTCGCTTCCCCCTCCCCCCGGCCGCCTTCTCTCACGAGCAGCTTCTCCCTCCCCCCGGCCGCCTTCTCTCCCCCCCCCCTCACGAGCAACGGGGGCAACAGGAGCGGCGGGGGTCGGCGGGGAGCTCGGGACCGGCAGTGGTGACAGGCGCAGGGGACCGGCGGGGAGCTCGGGGCTGGCGTGGCAGTGGCGATCGGCGCGGACCGGCGGCGCGACGGGGGCCAGATTGGGAGAGGCCGGCGCGAGGGCTCGGCTGGAGGGGCCGGCGGGGGGCAAGCCGGGGGGCTGGAGGGGCGGCGGCCGGTGCAATGGGGTGGAGCGCGCGGTGGGCACGGGGGAAGAAAGGGGATCGGGAAAAGAAGAAAGGGCTACTGCGGGAAGCTGGTATTGGGGAGCTTTTTCCTATCGCGCGTTTAACACGTCGTTCTCGGAAGCTCCACTGCCAACAGCCACCCATAAAGCCGGTCGTTTGGTTCGGCGGTGGCTGTTGGAAGGGAAAAGCCGAAGCCACCGCCGAACCAAACACCCCCTAAGTCCACAACGTGTATGCGTATTTTTTCCACATGCAATGGGCTTTTAGCAGCTTAGTGGTGTGGACACGTGAAGCTAAACCTTTATTTTGCGAACGTGCAGGGGCTTGACCCGATGCTGACGGCGAGCCTGTTCGCCGACGACTCGGTGTGCATCGGCGAGAGGAGCATCGACGGCGAGGACTGCTTCGTGCTCATGGTGGAGGCGGAGGCGTCGAGCCTGCGCGCGCGTAACAGCAGCAGCGTGGAGATCATCCGGCACACGGTGTGGGGGTACTTCAGCCAGCGCACGGGGCTGCTGGTACAGCTCGAGGACTCGCACCTGCTCCAGATCAAGTCCAGCGGCAGCGGCGGCGGCAGCGTCTTCTGGGAGACCACCATGGAGTCGCGCCTCGAAGACTACCGCGCCGTCGACGGCGTCAACATCGCGCACGCCGGCCGCACCGCCGTTTCGCTCATCCGCTTCGGGGACAGCCAGGACGGCAACACCAGGACGCGCATGGAGGAGGCCTGGACCATCGAGGAGGTCGACTTCAACATCTGGGGCCTGTCCATGGACTGCTTCCTGCCGCCGAGCGACCTCAAGGAGGGCAAGGAGAGCCAGGACGTCGCCGTCGCCAAGGCCGTGCGGCCACCGCCGATAAGGATACCAGCCATGGCCGTCCGCGTAGGGCCCTCGCAGGTGGCCGCAGTCAACTTGGACGACTCGGACTCGCTAATTGCGAGGTGATAACATACCAACAGACATACTAGTACAGGGTTACGATAAGAATGCGTGCGTTTGTGTGTGCGCGTGAGTCTGAGTGACTCGTCGCTATAAACTACTCTCGGTAAGATCTGTAAATACATTTCAGGTTGAGGCTTTTCTTTTTGTTTAGGTGTGGATAAAACCTCAGCTAGAATTGGGGCCAGGAGTGACTAGTGAGTAATTCGGACTAGATACTCTAATAATAGCTGTATTGTAATGAGCTTTATGATGCTCCGTCAATGTAAATCTGAAAGAATCTCCCAATTTAGCAATTCTGCTGGGTCACATAATAGACATTAACTTGTCTCGCTCCTGATACCTCAACTCAATTTCTCTGAAGAAAGTCCTGACGCCGCACGGCATTTGTTGCAGTCCTGGGAGAAGAATGTTTTGAAACTGGTGACACTTGACAGACAAGATTGAGCTATATGAGGGTGCAACGAACACCACATTCTCTACAGAAAAATGCACAGTGAAGGTGTACCATTTCTAAATGGGATACACTGACACAGAGGCGAGCATATAAAGGGGTAAATAAGCACTGAGATGAGCCTTGCAGCAGCATCACAGTAACATTTACATGTACAGCTAGCTACCTCTAAAGCCAGTTCCATAACATTCATCACTCCGCGATATGTGAATCGCATATGGACCATGGTATATTGGTCCCTACGGCACTTCTAAAATTACACAAGAGAAAAAGGAAAACATACATTTTATCGCGAGATACTAGGCTCGCCCTACAGGAGACAGAGGCGGCCTGTGGGGCACATAGCTGGTTGGAGCCCTAACTTGGCTGGCGGCCATTACCTTGAGCTTATGATCAGCAAGTAGTGGATGCTCTTGCGATGCATGCACATCTGCTTGCATCCTGATAGGGTACCTGCCGTGAAGCATCACTATACACATCGCAAAAGCCTGAAGTAAAGCAACAGGTGATCTGAATTCAACTGTGTATAACCCTTCTTTAAACGGAACCATACTGAAGGCATGCCTATCTTCTCGCAATCGACCCTGCAAATACAGTTTGCATCAGGCACCAGTTGATTTACTTAGTCATAACTGAGATAAATCCTGGAAGCAAGGGGAAAAAAGGAAAGAAGAGGGCACACCTGAGTGAGCAAGTCAAATCGATGACTGCCATCCGGCGTCTGGTTAGCCTGAATGGACTTATCACCTTTGTTTTCTTGGGTGTCATCGGTGAGGACACTCAGCATGCAACCTTCATCCCAGCCGCCACAGTCGCATGATCCTCCTGATTTCCACCTCTCCATCAGAGGTAGAGGCTGTCCAGAAGTTGATGTGCCGTGGAAGCCATTAGGTAGTATGGCAATAACACTGGCTGGAGCAGAACTAGCATTTCTCATGTTAGGGTGGAAGTTTCCCAGAGGAGGGCAAGAACAGCCAATTGGTGCTGAACTACTTCGGCTAGAATTCTGTGAAGATGATTGGTGAGGACTTTCTACTTGCTGAGGCACTGTGCTAATAAAAGCCGCAAGCTCTCTGCTGACGTGTGAATCGCCTGATTCCTCGGGTGTTGGTAGCAGTTCAGAACCAACCAGCACAAATTCCCTGTGCACATGAAAATCTTTTGTGTAGCGACATCTTGATTTTCGGCTTGAGATCCTCATTTCCCCAACAATACTGGATACCAGCTGATGTTTCTTGTTCTTATTACCTGCCGTGATCCAAGCTCCACCTTTTTTCTTAGGTTCTTCAACAGTGAATAAAGTATATGCACTTTCAAGATCATCGTTGTCGGAGATGCCCTTCCTTCTCACAGTGGCTGCCAGGATATCAGAATCACCATAAGAAAGCATGAACAAAGGTAGGCCATTCTTCCATGCTAGCTGCAGAAGCGCTTGCCTTCTTGTTGAATCCCCTTCTTGCTGGAGGTACCTCTCACTGTTCAATAGCACACGAGGAGGCTGATTAATGTTTGCTTCAGCATGGTTATTTGAATTGACAACTGCATCAACTGATCTACGCTGCACATTTCGTGGCGCAGATCCTCCCAAGTTAAGAGATTGCTTATTGATATTGCCTGGCAGATGACATTTTGGAACAAATGAAGGTTGAATTGGCACAGAAGTGGATGTTTGCCTTGGCTTTAATAATGGATCTAACATCCTCCGCAATGGGCTGCGTCTACCTTTGCTGTTTGATGATTTGTCTTCATTAATCCTATCCACAGAGGTGTCAGGCCGTCGAGGAGATGGTGCTTCCTTCAGGCTAGAGCAGCGGCTCACTCGATTCAGTCCAGAAACAAGATGACGATCAAGCAACACATCCATATCACTGAACTTTGAGCTACTTTTGGGAAGTTTCTTAGAGACGCCCATGGCAGATTTGTTTTGGTTACAGTTTTCACCTATTTTTACAGCTGCACCAACAAAATCATCTCTAGTCACATTGCTGCTGATGCCAAGCTCTTCAGCTGAATCCATGATGGGGAGTGGACACGAGTATGGAATTTGAGGAAACCCATGGGGTTGGCCAATATCCTCCAAGAAATCAACAGGTGACCCACTGCCATTTCTTTCTGTTTCCATCACAGCACTAGATATTCGAGATTCAAAATTTTCACCACTGATGCCATCGCTCTGTTGGAGATCGTTGCACATGGAATCATTGTCATGGGAAGTGAAGAAATTTCGCCCAATGTTATCATCATCTGTAAAAAGCCTACGCGAACAGTGATGGACAGCCTCCTCTATCTTCCTTGTAGTTTCTTCATCGTCAACCATTTCATGTGGTGTGCAACTCCCAGAGGCAGTGACCATAGTGTCTGAGGGTAGAGACAACTTGCTGAGATTTAAGCCACCATAGTTACCATTGTTCTCTGCACAAAGGTACTTCGCATGCCCTGGCAACAAGCTCAACACTGCAGAATTCAGGCTAGGTGAATATCTGACCTTCTCATGGTGTCCATCCACAGGACTACTTTGCTGAGACTTCATAGAACAATGCTGATGGTCATTCAGTGGAGGAGATTGGTTGCTTTCAAGAGATTTGCTGCTGGGGCTTGCAGAAGAATGGGATGGAGAAGAGAATAGCACAGACCTACTGGTATCAGATGGAGAGGCCCCATGGCTGCTAGAGAGCTCATGCTTTTGTTGGCCAGACCACCTCGCAAGAAGGCCCCACTCAAGAACCCCCACATTCAGTGCCTTGTCCTGAAGATGGTCTGCTGTCTCTTTACGCTGTAAATATGAAGGAACATTTGACATATGCTTGACAAGTTCATCAACAGTAGTGGCCTTTCTTCCAGGCCACGGTTTTGAGCTCTTCAATGCTGCACCCCCTTCTGCATTCCGAGGTTCTCGCCTTAGAGTCTTATCATGTTTTACAACTCTGATTCTATCTACAAATTTTCCATCGATATTTCCACTGACTGCCGGGTCCTTCTCCTCTGGCACTTGTACAAATTGATCTGGTTGTGAATTTCCCCTTTGTTGTCCTTCACGTCTTGATGTGTTCTTCACACTTCTTTCTCTACCAAACTGTCCTTTCGTTGCCATCTTTGTGATGATTTAACATAATAAGCACACAATTGCAATTTATCTCGTGTATGAGCAACAGCCCAAATTACCACTTGATTCTATCTGATATCCTGAAAGTTTCAACAGATAGATTCAGGAAATTAATATAGTCTGCAACTCAATTCAGTATAAGCAGGAAAAACTATATCAGATATGCAATTATTTTATATTTCCACCATGCCAGAAGATATAGATTAATTGGGATTAGTGATCAGCAATTAAATAGTACATAATACTACTGTACGCATATAATACTGTGTTGTATTATCTTAATTAAGAACTATGAATGTGTCGGTGGCTGATTACATCATTTTGTCTCCCGGGGATCCTGGATTTATGCTATTTCCAGATGTCCTCAATGGGTCGAGACTTGCAGAACGACAGTTTTTGACATAATAATATTCTAATTAAGATATGTCAACAATCTTGCATACAAAATAAAGAAAACGAAAAGATAAAAAGGCACCAGCAAATTTCGGAGGTAGGCCTGAGGCTATTAATATATTAGTGCAGAGCGTGTAACTTCCATATAAAAATACTCCGACAAGCACAATGCTCGGTGGCCAGAAAGCCTTCAATAATTCAGTCTTGGTACAACTGTATCATCAACAATGGAACATCTTTCCCCGTTTCTCTCAAGAAAAAATGAACCTTTTCTCCATGTAATTTTTTTGGAGGTTTAGACGAGAAAGGAAAAAAAAAGGATAATCCTGTGAGCCTCTGTGAACATGGAAGTCTAACTACCAGCGAGACGGAAAAAACTGTAAAACTGTAGTTCTACAAGACAATAACAAGCATAGATAAGATGTTGCGGCTTAAATTTACCACGAAATAGGTTGAAATAAAGTTTTCCTTCTTTGCAGACTAGCCCACAGATTGCATTACCCATGGCGATCACTAGAGCGACAGAAAGTGGGAAATGAAGATAAAATGTGAGATGCGGCATTAAACCCCAACAGAAACCCACTCGACTCTTCACTCTCTCCAATCCCAAAGAATCGAATCAACCTACATTACCCAAAATCGAAAGAAAAACGCATACAGCTAAGCCGCTAAGGTGAGTGAGCATACCAAGTAGGCCAAGGATGTGAACAATCACTACAAGAACACCCCCCAAATCATCAAGATCCGAGTTGGGGATCACGCACCGGCAGATCTGCCACCTCCCTGCAACAACAAGAAGAACACAGATCAGTATAACTCAACCAAGCAAAACAGAGACGCCACTGCAAGAAAAATAAACCAGGTCTCACCTGGGGGAAAGGGAGAGACGAGAGCGCAGCGCGCAGTGGGAGCGAAAGAAGGCGCAGGTGGACTGGTAGATAGAGGTGGCGCGGTATATTAGGATGGGGAACGAGGCGTGGTGGTGGTGGTGGTAGGAGCCGCGCGCAGTACTACGCTACTGTTACTCCTATTTCCTATACCCCACCTACTGGATAGGTAGGTGGCGGTGGTGCGCCCGCGGTGTGCTTGCCTTGCCGTTGCCTAGCTACTAGCTGCTCAGGTTCTACTTCTACTCCTACCACCCCTGCGGCTCGGTCTAGCCGGTAATAGTAGTAGTAGTACTTGTGATTTGGAGGAGGCCGGTGGCCGGTGGGGTTCCGGGGAAAGCGAGAAACCGAGCTGTTTTCTTGTCTTCGTCGTCGGGGTCACGAGGAGGAGACCGGGGTGGGGGGATCACTGGGTGTGGGTGGGATGGATCGGATCTTGAAGTGGTAGGAACGGGGCAGAGGTAAAAGAAGGGAAAGCGCGGGTGCGGCCGGGGCGGGTGGCGTGGCTGGGGGGCCGGGCAATTTTGTCGCGGCAGTGCGGGGCGTGAGGTCAGCAGCGTCTGCCCTGGCACGGCGCCCGGCGCAGGACGGCGACTTCCATCTACCCATGTCTCTCCCCCGGCTTTCCCATCCACCCATCCCCATTATTGCTGCCCTTCACAGCTTCACTTCGACTTCCCTGTGTTCTGTGCTGTGTTTTTCTCACGGCCTCGTGATCCGTCCGGGACGTGCAGCTTTTGTTTACGGACCTGGTTTTTCCCCGGAAGCCAGTTCCGGATTAATTGACGGATGGGTCCGGTTGTGATGCAATCGCTGTTCGGGGAACGGAAGTGATACGCGTACCAGGTGAGAGTACCACGTGTAGTTGGCGATAAATGTGTTCTAGATGTTGTCTCACTGACAACAAGGTCCACAAAGTCCAGTTTTCCCCGTGCATACAAAGATTTAGGTGGTGTCAGATTCTTCAAATCTCTTCGGACACGCTAAATTTGGCTTTTTTGGTCTCTAATATGAGCAAAGTTTGTTTCACGCACTAACTCAGTGTCTTGCTACCAAAAAATAAATATACATAAGGAAAAAAACATTTTAGCGACATCCAAAATAATATATTATCTTTCTTCTCCCTTTCTCTCTCCATGTGTCCCTCGACTCCGTTGCCGCTTGCTCTGCTTCACAATTCTATCTTACTCATCCACTCATCTATCTCCTTTTGCCCCTCGACTCGGCCGCTACGCTGTCACGTTCGTTGATAAACAAATATATACATAGATAAAAGATATATTAACACGATCTCCATCGTCTTCCACCTCCATCTCTCTCCGTCCTCCTCTCGACTCGACCGCCGATGTGCTGTCACTCCGCTCTTCTTCACAATCACAGCTTCTCCCTCCCTTTCTATCTCTTCACCCACCCCACTCGCCTAGAGAGAACACATATTCTACTCACATACATACACACAAAGAAAACTTATTTTTGGACGCACACGATCTTGTCATTTTATTTTTCTCTAATCACCTTAAATAGCCAAATCTAATTACATTTATTGGCTAACAACTAACCTCTACACTCATGTCGTCTTCTACTGCTAACCGAACTAACTCGTGCACATGTCAATGCAAAAACATAACAAACACTAAGTAACTAACTAATAAACTATATAAGGTTATAACATATAATAGGTTGTTGCAATTTTTATGAGAGGAGAGGAGAGAGATGCTCACCAACTCTCATTTATATAATCCATTTATATAATAGTAAATAGTATTATTCAAAAAATCTTAAATGCCACATTATTTGTCCTTCCCCGTTTTCACTTATAGGTGGATCTGTTTTTACTCCTTAATCCTTAAGTTCTTAAATAGATCACTTTTGAGAAGTGCTTCTATGCTTTTCTAATTTCTTTTTGCACGTATCTCAGAGCATCTTGGGTGACTAGTAAAAAGACATAAGAGTCCATTTTTGTCCTCTTCTTGTGCCCTCCTCCTCGCGTCCATCCGCCTCCCGGCCGTCACGCTCGCCGGCCGCCTCCTGCTAGAGCTCAGCGCCTTCTCTGTGCTCGAGCCGTCCACCTTGCGCGCCAACTCGCCGCGTTGTCCTTGGTAAAATGCCCGGAGCGGCACCAGGTTCTCGTGCCGGCAGCGCCCGATGCGTCGCAACCACTGGGCCGCACGAAGCGGCGTCCTTGCAGCTGCCCTCTTGCAGCAGCCGCAGCTCGATGTTGCTGCCGCCATCCGCAACCTTCGTCTTATACACTGTGGAGTAGTTCGCCTTCTCCACCACTTGCCCCGTCGCATTTAGCGCCTCCTCCAGTAGCAGGTGCTCGCCGCCCTTAAACACCACCACCTTCCTCTCGCTGTCGTCGCCGCCGCCTTCCTCCATCTCCAACCGCTCCTCCTCCGTGCGCCATACCCTGTTCCGCCTCCACCTCCCCTGTGCCCACCCAATGGACACCGACGCCACGATGAAGGCGCTGACCATTAGCTCGATGACCATCCCCACAATGTCATCGAAGCTGAGGCCCATGGAGATGAAGCGCAGCGAGGCGGTCGCAGAGGTTCCAGACGGAGGGCAGGAGCACGTTGGAGAGTGCGTTACCAGTGAGGTCGAGCTCCGAGAGTGCCAGTGCATTGCTGAGCTCTAGGGGCATGGTGCCCGACGGCGAGTTGGAGGCGAGGTAGACGGACTCGAGCGCGGAGACGGCGCCGAGCTCCGGCGGGAGGCAAACGGATGCAAGGAGAAGGCGCAAGAAGAGGAAAAAAAATTGACTCTTATACCCCTTTCTAGTCACCCCATGATGCTTTAAGATCTGTGTAAAAATTTAGAAAAGTATAGAAGTATTTCTCATCACTTTTTAATATACGTGCAATCTCTGACATTCGCCTTAGACTGCTATTTTATATAGATATGTTGTCATTATTATATAAATTATGATGTTATAAAAAACACAAAAATCTAATGTTACAATTTTCATCTTATCAATCTTCTTATAAAATACATTTTATACTTAAAAGTCGAAGACACTACTACAAAAAAGGTCATCTGCTATAACATATCACTGACGGGCCGAGAAAAGCCCGTCAGGCTTCTCACATATCACTGACGGGCACACGGATAGAAGTCAGTAGTGACTCTATAAGATGCTCCGTTTGGAGTCATCTCTGACGGGCAAGACGATTGACCGTCAATAATGACATCAGCGGAAACACCAGATTTGACAGGAAAGACATCACTGACAGGCCGAAGAAAGACCCGTCATATATGTAAACTGTCATCTATGACGGTCACTTAAAAGAACCCGTCAGTGATGTAAAGTCGACTTATCACTGATGGTCCCTAGTAGTACCTGTCAGAGGTAATCTATGACAGGCACTCTTCTCGCCCATCTGTGGTGACTTGGCCCATTAAATTGACTTGGATCACCACTGGCGGATCTTTTTGAACCGCCCGTCAGTGAGGTCTATTTTCATTTCAGTGACGGGCCGTGATGTACCGCCCGTCAGTTCTCGTTGTTCCTTCAGATTGATCTTGCACTCATCACTGACGGTTCATTTTACATGGCCCGTCAGTGGTGATTCCTACCTATATAAATCCAGCCCAAGCTCGAAACAGTTTCTGTGCCCGCGCGTCCCCAGGACCAGCTGCGTGCGCCGCCGTTGCCAACTAAACTGCATGCTGCGGCCCGCGCGCAGCCCTATTCTCTCCCGAAGGCCCTCTTCTCTCCAGCCCTCTTGATCCCTCTTTCAAAGACTGCTAGCTAGCTCCTTAATTAATTCCTTCTCTCCTCCCCCCTCTCAAAAGGCCATTTTTTCTCCTCCCCCAGTCCCCATCCCCCTCTCAAAGACCCCTACCTCCTCATCAATATCCCTCTCCCCGAAGGCCCACGATATCCGGCGCTCCTAGCTCCTCTTTGAACCTCTAACATGGTAATTACTTTATTTTATTGGACGTGAGAGAAGAAATGGCTAATTTAATATATTTATTTTATGAAATTATTTTTATTTTGTCGTAGGGATCGATTGATAGAAATTGGATGTATGGTGATCGTGCCACACAGAGTTTCGTCACCGCTTGGAATGAGTTTCTTCGAGTCGCTCAAGAGGATATGGCGATCAAGGGAAAAGCGAAGATGTGTTGTCCATGTCGTAAATGTAGTAACATGCAAATGTTATCGACGACGGGAGAGTTGCAACTACATTTGCTGACGAAGGGTTTCATGGAAGGCTATACACGTTGGACATGTCACGGTGAAGAAAAAGAAGTTACAAACCCGGCAGAAGCGGTGGACCTCGTTGAGGATGAGCACGGCGTAGCTATCGAGGAAGAAGCTAATTCAGAATCTTCGGAGGATAGCATGGGGAATTTGGATGACATGTTGCGTGATATGGAAGAGATGACTGCGAACCCAGAGAATGAAAGATAGTTCGCAAAGTTTGTAAGATTGTTGGAAGACGCGAGAGTACCGTTGTTTGTTGGATGTAAACTCGAGCATACGCGGTTGTCCATCTCGTTAGAACTTCTAAAACTAAAGGCAGCCTACAACTGGCCGGACACAAGTTTCACAAAATTATTAGAGCTCCTTTCCAACGTTCTCCCGGAGGGGAACATCTTGCCTATAAGCACTTACAGGGCGAAGAAGGTTATATGCCCTCTCGGATTGGACGTTGAAAAATTCCATGTGTGTCCAAACGACTGCATCTTGTACTGCAAAAAGTACGTAGACTTACGAAGATGTCTGGTGTGCAAGACATCCCGGTACAAGCGTATTGCAAACCAGCTCGATTGTGACAAGGACGACGACGAAGTGAAGGGCCCCCCTGCGAAGTTTTGCTGGTATCTTCCTGTTCTTCCCCGTTTGAAGCGGTTTTTTGCCAACAAGAAAGATGCAAAACGAATGCGTTGGCATAAGGAGGGTCGAATTGAAGATGGAATCCTGAGGCACTCTACCGATGCATGTCAATGGAGGGCAGTGGACGATGTATTTCCTGATTTCGGGGAGGAGGCGAGAAACATAAGGTTTGGGATGAATACCGACGAGATCAATCCATTCGGCAACATGAGTAGCAGACACAGCACATGGTCAGTCCTTCTATGGAGGTACAACCTTCCTCCATAGCTATCGATAAAGCGCAAATATATACACCTCTCCATACTCATCCAAGGGCCGAAGCAACCTGGAAATGATATTGACGTGTACATGCAGCCAATGAAGGAGGAACTAGAGACACTCTGGCACCAGGGGGCTGAGGTTTGGGACGCTGATAAAGTAGAGTATTTCCAGCTACGAGCTATGTTGTTCACTACAGTCAATGACTATCCAG